>CM063595.1:60237-80563 GCA_032356905.1 Salix exigua | reverse complement strand
TTAAATGAATTTTTTTGTGTTTTAAATTATTTTGATGTGTTGATGTTAAAAATGATTTTTAAAAAATAATAAAAAATATTATTTTGATGTATTTCGACACGAAATGCACTTTGAAAACTACCGCAACCGCACTCTCAAACAGGTCATATTTCTCATAAAAAATAAAGGAGAAATGAGGCTCCACTTATATATAGTACACTACATGAGTAGCTAATAAAGTCGTACGGTACTTTTGCAGGGAGTCTCGTGGATCTAGCTAATATGACTCGCAAGTTTTCATCGTTTGAGACGGTAAAAAGTAATCGCCACGATAAGGTTGTCAAAATCACGTTTTTGAAATGAATCGGAAAGCGTTTCAAAAAATCAAATTTTAAGATTTGATCGTAAAATCGTACCCGAATTTGTCAAAAATTTTAAACTAAAATCACGGCTAAAATCGTGTGAGAAGAAAAATCGTAAAATCGTATGTAAAATATTTCTGAATACAATACAATATAATTATGGCTAGAAAACTTCATTAGTTAAGATTCATATATAATTCAAAATAATTTAAAAATATATTACAAAACAATTATGTCCATAGCATTTCATTAGGTAAAAACAAACATATTTAAAATAAATATTTTGATGATATGCTATATAAATTAAAATCAATCTCATGTCCGTCATTTTCCTCGTTATTTTTAATACATTTATCAAAAGTATTATTATTGAAAGGATTATCAATACTAAATTACTAATACTGGTGCCAACATCAATATTACTAGTACTAGCTCCAATTCAAACAAATTATTTTGACATCAGGATATGAAAATGATGTAAAACATCAAAAAAATTTAATTTAAAGTAAAAAATAAAAAACTTTAAGTATAAATTTTAAAGTTAATATTATTGATTTTCAAGAGTGATTCCATGATATATATATATATATATATATATATATATATATATATAATTTTTATTGTTTATAAAATCAACACAACAATTTTATTTTTTTATAATATATATTTTTTATAATTTTTTTAATATATATATTAAAAACATTATATATATATAATTTGTCCGATGTGGGACAAATACAATTGTTTCTCAATTCCTCTCCTGTTAAATACCCCGATCTCCACTCTCCAGCCAGTTACCGGTCCGGTCTGATTTTACCAGTCAACCCGATTTTGACCGAGTTTGACCGGTTTCGATTTTTCTTTCCAGTCCAACCAGGTTTGCTAAGACAACTCGTAAACTCGTACGAGTTTGCGAGTTGACTCGCGAGTTTGATTACCATGTGTAGGGCACACGCTCATTCAATGTAGACTATTGATGATAGTGAGGGTGTAAGAAAATTAAACCACGTATAGAGACAATAATAATAAACTAAAATCTCCAAAATCCCATTGAAGTCTATTCATCGATCTTCTATCCATTTCTCATCACAACCATGACCATTCCAAAATGCGAGCCACCAGCAGATGATGACAGCTACCTTTTCAATTACTATCATCTCATGAAATCCAATGGATATAGTGAAAAGTCCTTTTTTTTAATAATTCCATTTCAGGGTGAGTGCATCATGCGCTTTTAACTTCAGGTGGTAGGAGAAACAAAATAGGTTGTCTGATCGAAGTTGCAACCAAGAAGATGAGGAGAGAAAGAAATTCCAACTGCTCATTGTCTATGAACAAACAATTTAACATACATGATGGCATGACCAATAAAACAAGAGATTAGATGATGTTAAAATTTTCAACCTCCAAACTTATATTCAACATACATGGTCTCTATGAACTTTTAAGGTGTCCACAACAAAGAGTAGCAAGTATTGGTAGTCTACACCGACTAAAACCACTTTTACATTTAACATCGTATCAGCAAATAATGTCCCAAACAACCAATAAGGATAGATAGATTGAGTGTGCCATCAGAATGCAAATGCAACACAAAGTTGTTAACACTTTTTATTAATTGGAAAGGGTTATCGTTGATTAAGATGCAAAATTGATGTATATATTAGTGAAGCTTAAACAATGCATCTATATAGAACTTAGTATGATGAATTATACCTGTAAATCCTCTGGAAGTGCCTCTAAAACAACAAGTGTAACATCCAGGTAAAAATCTTCCTGGAACGGATTTAAAAGAATCAAGAAAAAAGAATTGTTTTTCCAATAACATATTCAGATAAAAAATTGAAAATGGGTAAAAAATAAAGAACCTGCAGAACTAGAGGGGGAGCAATGTAATGTGGTGCTAAAGTATCGATCACCATGTTGGGTATCAAATGATGGCTTGGAAAGAGCAAGAATTGTGTGCATAGCCATGCTTGTTACACCTAGACATCCAGTCGATCTAATACTAGAAATGCAACCCCCAAAATTTTCCATGGTAATAACAGTTTTATAGAGAATCGATTTGGGGATTTTTTATAAGCAGAGAAGGAAATGAATGGAATTATGGTAGTCTTAACAGAACAATGCACAAAATATCAAGATTCCCAAATCCTTCACTTGCATTGGTATGTGAGACCTGTTGTATTTACACATGTTGTGTTGATTAAGAACCATGTCCATCCCAACAACTCTTAATCCACACTAGCAAAAATGACTTTCATTATATAAAAAATCTTCCCTCCACCCTCAATATGAGTTGGAATCAAAATATGCATGCCAAGTACAGATTTAGGCATTATGGCTCCTACCACTCAACGTCCAATTTAGTGCTCAGGTATCTAGATCACGTAGATAGAAAGGCCAAATACTTACAACCATGGAATCATTTTGTTTTGGTTCCTAATGGAGTATGAAATTCACCAAGTACCAAAGGAGGACAAAATACTTACACAGACCAGCACGACTACTTATGCCTAAAGAAAACATTTCTTGTGATAATTTACAATTCGAGTTGGTGGATTAGATAGTGACTAAAGAGAAAATCACCCTCAAATATCCTAAACTTTCTCCCATCCAAGAGTTCATATGCTAGGCGAATTGGAAGGATACTTCTTAGTCTCAATCATGTAATTATTCAAAATTATATATTTGGACGGTTGAAAACAGCTCCAAAAAATAACGTGAGCTAACACCACAACGAAGCGGGGGGGAGCAGAACGGTCAGGAATTAAAGTTTCGCGTACAGATTCTCGACCAGCGAGCAACCAACTTCTACTCGGATCCATGACAAAAATAATCCTACAATAATGTCAGAAAAAATAAGACAAGCAATTCTCGCATCCCGACTCTCTGAACTGCATAATTATTATTGTTATTTTACAGGGTCGGAGCCACGAAGAGGACAAGACATACATGTCGTCCTTCTTCTGGTGAATGGAAAGCCTGCCTCACGCTTGCCTTTTTTTATGTAACATATAGTTGTTACGAGGTTGTCAAGATTGAGATTTAATAGTAGAATAAAATCAGTGAAGATTTTTCGGAGTTTATTAGATTTATGATACGAATGAAGTTAGTTTTTAATTTAGCTGTAAAATATTTATTGAAAATTTTATGAGATTATACATATCTTGTAAATTATATATTAGATTTAGATAAAATTTGATAGTATAATATTAGATATATTAAAATATATTTTGATAAAATGTTAGATTAAACAAAGTTCAAAGACGTTATTTCATAGAGTTGAAGTTATTAGATGAATTTTGTCAGATCTGTCAAACTAGATATTAATGTATCATTTTGGACACATCTGAAGTTACAAATAAATTTTTATTGTTATTTCAAATGGGAGAGAAACTATGCATCTTAATATTTATAAATATATATATGAACTTAATAATTTATTCGTACGAGAGAGAACTGTTTCTTTTAGATCATGACCAGATTCTACCATGAATTTGTAAAAATTAGAAATTCAACTACATGAAAAATATTTAGAATGATGATTTTGTTTTTATCATCATATTTTATTTATTTATCTAATGGTAAATATATTTTTCTAATTTAATTATTTTTTAACACATTAAAAATTGTTTAATAGTTTATTTTAATTATTAGATTTATGGTGGTTAATTATTCATTTAGACTCATCAACTTTCAGCCTAAAAGAAGTTTATTATGACTTGTTATGATGAGAGCAGCCAAATTGTCACAAGTTTTTTGGATACTTACTACTGTTTAGTAATTTTTCTATATTAGAAAATTGGATTTTTAAATATTTTTTCTTATGTCATTGATTTCATGATTTATACTATCTATATTTCTTATTTATTTGGATCACTAATTGAATATAATATTATTTTTTTTAATCAAATCTTGATATAATTTAATTTATTGGTTGAAATTGTCACTATACAATTAAAAAATACACTTATAATTTTACAATGCCATGATCGTATTTTATATTATATTTTTCATGTTATGTCAAAACAACAATTTTACTACCTTGGTTGATGTTTTTACTTCATTTGGGTTTGCCTTGCCTACATTTCAATTGGTCTTAAGTCTTTACTTTCAAGATTGCTTTCAACATGGTGCCATGTGTTAACCCACATACCACAATAGGAGTAAGTATTTCTTATTTGATTCGGTTTTTATTTATAAAAACAATTAAATTATAATTATAATTTTTAAAAAATAAATAAACCGAACTAAATATGACAAAAACCGACCATGTTGAAAGCAATCTTGGAACATTTTGGGCCTTTTTCAATAGGCTTACAATTAATGTTAATAATGATTGATTTTCTTACGTTGAAGAGGCTAGTGTACACGTAACAATTTGTTGTCTGTAAGACCATTTTACAAGTTGGAGCAAACATAAAGTTTTATTATCTCCAAGCCAAAAATTGCACGGGAGTATACTATATCTCTTGAAAAATTAAAATACAAAATGAAAGCTTCCCGGTATTAATCAGCCAAGGAAAAAATCAAGTGTTTCATTATAGGCGATGGCTTCTTCTTCTGTAAAAGTAATGCAATGACTATAAGTTTAAGGAGTAACCAAGAGAACTTGACTAATTAACAAGTAGCTCAAAATCCCTGGAAAAACATGTATATAAAGTATAAACTATCTTGACAATAACAATGAAATCATCAGCAAGAACCCTTCTAGATGTAGCTAGGTTTTCTTAATTTGGTTCGGTTCAGTTTAATCAATTTTTGCCTTTAAAAACCAATACCGAACCGAATATTTTTCGTATTGTAGCTGCAACTACCACATTAATCATTAATTAAAAATGTAATTGAAAAAATAATAAAAAGCTGAAAAAAGTGAACAATACTTACATTGCAATGAACAGTACAAAGCACATAATGCTTACATTGCAATGAACAGTACAGAGCACATAATGCTTACATTGTTAGACTATACTCGTGCATTGCATCGGTAAATTTAAATTGATTTTAGCATATAATTTTTTTTTTGCATATTTGAATAATTAAATTCACCGTATTAGGATCAACTCATTTAATAATCTAATCTAAATTAAAAATGATAATAAAAAATAAATTGTGTAAACACTTACAATAATTGAACAATAAAAGTAAGTCGTTGATTTTATACCTATTAAAAAACACTATTAAAAATCCATTGTTACGTCACTATTATTATTATGACTATAACAATTAAGATTACCACTATTATTACTGTTTGAAGATTAAAAAATATTAAATTATTCTGAAAAATAAAATAAGCAAAACACTTTAACAAAAGAGCAAGTAAGAAAACATTTTAAAAAAACCACTTACTGAAATTATTATTATTATTGCGTACACAATTAAAACCATATAATTATCTCAAGGAATAAAACAAAAAATTCAAAAACTTTAACAACAAGTCTATCAACGCTATGAGCTAACAAACACATACCATCACGTGGAAGAGATCATGATGGTTGAACATTTTTTACCGTCGCTTGACTCTGCATACGCCACGCTTTATAACACGGATGAAAAAAGCAATCAAGGAAGATAAATCGACAATTTTTTAAAAAAAATAAAAAATTACTCAAACACCCCTTAGAGCCCGTGACAATAAAATAAAATAAAACACATGTGAAAATACTAACATACTCCAGCTCCAACCCTCAGCTTTTGTCTTTCCGATGACATTTCGATTGCTTTTAATGTTCACCAAACTTGAAAACCCAGCAATATCCTCAGTCGACCTAACTTGTTATGACTTGTTATGATGAGAGTAGCCAAATTGTCACAAGTTTTTGGATACTTACTACCGTTTAGTAATTTTTCTATATTAGAAAATTTGATTTTAAATGTTTTTATTATGTCATTGATTTCATGATTTATACTATCTATATTTCTTATTTATTTGGATCACTAATTGAATATAATATTATTGATTTTTTTTAATCAAATCTTGATATAATTTAATTTATTGGTTGAAATTGTCACTATACAATTAAAAAATACACTTATAATTTTACAATGCCATGATCGTATTTTATATTATATTTTTCATGTTATGTCAAAACAACAATTTTACTACCTTGGTTGATGCTTTTACTTCATTTGGGTTTGCCTTGCCTACATTTCGATTGGTCTTAAGTCTTTACTTCCAAGATTGCTTTCAACATGGTGTCATGTGTTAATCCACATACCACGATAGGGGTAAGTATTTCTTATTTGATTCGGTTTTATTTATAAAAACAATTAAATTATAATTATATTTTTAAAAATAAATAAACCGAACTAAATCGACAAAAACCGACCATGTTGAAAGCAATCTTGGAACATTTGAGCCTTTTTCAATAGGCTTACAATTAATGTTAATAATGATTGATTTTCTTACGTTGAAGAGGCTAGTGTACACGTAACAATTTGTTGTCTGTAAGACCATTTTACAAGTTGGAGCAAACATAAAGTTTTATTATCTCCAAGCCAAAAATTGCACGGGAGTATACTGTATCTCTTGAAAAATTAAAATACAAAATGAAAGCTTCCGGTATTAATCAACAAAGGAAAAAGTCAAGTGTTTCATTTTTTTCTAGTTTTCTCACTTTAATCGGTTGAATGATTTTTTTGCTAATCTTATACCACAATAGAAATTTAAGTGATAACCAAAACGTCTTTGATTCTGGTGGTAAGTACATTGTTCTGAATATTTAGTGTTTACTTTATTACCGCAAATAATTGCATTTTATTCTCGTATCTTAGCTGCAACTACCACATTAATCATTAATTAAAAATGTAATTGAAAAAAATAATAAAAAGTTGAAAAAAGTGAACAATACTTACATTGCAATGAAGACAGATTACAAAGCACATAATGCTTACATTGTTAGACTATACTTGTGCATTGCATCGGTAAATTTAAATTGATTTTAGCATATTTTGGATATTTGAATAATTAAATTCATCGTATTAGAATCAATTCATTTAATAATCTAATCTAAATTAAAAATGATAATAAAAAATAAATTGTGTAAACACTTACTATAATTGAACAATAAAAGTAAGTCGTTGATTTTATACCTATAAAAAACCACTATTAAAAATCCATTGTTACGTCACTATTATTATTATGACTATAACAATTAAGATTACCACTATTATTATTGTTTGAAGATTAAAAAATATTAGCAAAACACTTTAACAAAAGAGCAAGTAATAAAACATTTTAAAAAACCACTTACTGAAATTATTATTATTATTGCGTACACAATTAAAACCATATAATTATCTCAAGGAATAAAACAAAAAATTCAAAAACTTTAACAACAAGTCTATCAACGCTATGAGCTAACAAACACATACCATCACGTGGAAGAGATCATGATGGTTGAACATTTTTTACCGTCGCTTGACTCTGCATACGCCACGCTTTATAACACGGATGAAAAAAACAATCAAGGAAGATGAATCGACAATTTTTTAAAAAAAATAAAAAATTACTCAAACACCCCTTAGAGCCTGTAACAATAAAATAAAATAAAACACATGTGAAAATACTAACATACTCCAGCTCCAACCCTCCGCTTTTGTCTTTCCCGATGACATTTCAGTGCTTTTAATGTTCACCAAACTTGAAAAACCAACAATATCCTCATCAACAACTCTCTTTTTTTTTGTCTCATCAAAGGGTAAATAATAATTTAATTGTTTATGAACAAACCAAAATATCTAAAATACCCTTATTTAGCCAATGTTTTTTTTGTTTAATTTCAGGGGCAAAACCATAGTTTTACTATTCCAATAAAATTTGAAAAAACAAAAGCATCCCCAAATAATTAGTTAATGACAACATGTGCAATGAAAAGATTGAAAATACCCCTAAGACTAACCGTTAATGTTTTTGGATTGAAGGTCACAATGATAAGTATACTATTATAACCCACATTAATTTGTTTAGGGCGGTATGGAAAGAACGTGTTTTATATGTTTTTTTAAATATATAAGTATCATCTTTCTCTCATTTTAATATATAAAAGATTTTTTTATATAATATAATGTATTCAATCAATATGGTTTAATATTTCTATGAAAAATAAAATTAAATGAATTTTAAACATCTCAAGGTTATTTAACTTGTTATTTATTTGCTTATAAGGCTGCCATTTAGCTACCCGTTTACAGAATAAGGAGAACGTGCGCAGAGGTCTAGCTCGCCTAGGATAGACGTTGCCCGTGCTCCATTCCACCCCAGAACGCTTCACCTGACGTGATGCGGTTTGACATTGTGATTGGGGATTATTTATGAAAAATTTGAAAATATTTTATTTTTATTTTTTATTTTAAATAAAAAAATTAGTATTTTAATTTTTTTTGATGTGCTAATGTCAAAAATGATTTTTTTTAAAAAAAAATCATTTTAATGCATTTCTAAATAATAAACACTTTCAAAAACATCTAGCGAAAGTCCCCCCCCTACCATCACAAGTTGGGGCTTGATCTGCCCTTTTGACATATGGTTGGGCAGAGGCTGGATCAATGTTAAATATGAGTGTCAGTCACGGTTGCTCTAAAAAAAGAAAAAGAGAAGCTACGGTCATAAGCAAGAACTCAAAAAAACATGGAAAGGTTCGAGAGAGAAGGTTAAGTGGTGGTGGGGTATGATGTGAAGTGTCTTATCATTTTTTTTATTTGGTAAAGAGGGAGGCCTGAACTGAGTAGTAAGGTTAACGATGGACCCTGACCCGCCTTCGGCTTAACTCAACCAGGCCTTGTAGACTTGTCAATGCTAGGTGGGTGTGGGTTTTTGTATTTTCCACTAGTTTTCTAGGTCCCAAATCCTGAAAGACAATGGATGAGTAATTTTTACACACCTATTATTTATCTATCCCTACTTAAGTATTCGTATGACGAGAAGTTTTTTTATATATCTCGGGAGCAAATAGCTGTAATTAATTTTTAATTTATTTATAAATAATTTAAATAATATATATATATATATATAGAGAGAGAGAGGATTAACACATCAAAATAATAATAATAATTTTTTAAATAATTTAAATTTTAATAAAAGTTGAAACGCTAAATCTTAGGATTGCTTTAAAAATATTTTTGAAAATTTTTAATTTTTTATTTAATTTTAGATTAATTTTCTAAGTATTTTTAATTTTGTATATATTAATTATGAAAAATAATTATTTAAAAAATATTATCTTAAAATAAAAAATACTCTAGAAAACAAAACTCCCAAACAGATCATTATTCGTTCTATCTATTCTCAAATTACCATCCTTTTGCGATTAATTTGAACTGTTATTATTATTACGATAAGAGTACTGATTTACCACTGTTTAAAATATTAGAGCAATTATTATTGTTCTCATCATCATCAATGTCTAGAGAGAGGAGAGATACATCTCTCTTGTGAAAGCTCCTCTTCTCCTTTCTCTCCTTCTTGTCCTTGGTTTTTACTCTAGGCCTAGGCCCCCTCCCCTTCCTCTGTTACATTCCTTCTCTGTCCGTGTGTTGTGTTTCTTAAATCCCGTCTGAGAAACTGCTAAATCTGCACCGTCAACATTGCCATATTCTCCCATAAATAAACTCCATTCCTTAATTATTTAATCTCTTTCTTAATTTCAATTCAATACCGCTGTCAGTATACTGCTTTGCAGTTAGTCTGCCTGTCTGTCTTATGTTGTAGCATCATCCGCCATTAGTCAGTAGATAAATTTAGTACAAGTGTGATTCATTTTAGTTTTGAGTTCGAAGAAAGAAGCGAAGCAAAGATAAAAAGGCGAGGCGGTGCGTTGGCTTTCAACTACTCCAACACGCACTGTATGTGATTCCATCTCCTTGATCCGCCGAATGTTTTAAATTTTTAGCTAAAGCGCGTATGACTGACACCTGCATTTTTTCCCCTGTAATCTGTAATTTTCTAAACGAGATCTATTTTTCTGTTCTCTCTTTATGTTAGCCTGGAGACGATGATGAAACTAAACATTGTGCTGTTGAATGTGTAAAGAGAAAGAAGCGTTGCTGCATTTGCTCGATTAGGGATTCCATTTTTCTCTTCTTAATTCTTAATGCCATGACTACTAAACGCGCCTACAAGCTGCGTATCCTCCATAATTTTCTTTTTCTTTTCTTTTTAGGGTTTCATATGCTCATTACAATGCTCATGCTACTTTTTTTTGGTTCATCTTCTTTTTGTACTATTCATTTCAGATCTGTCTTTTTTTTAATTGCACCCCGTTGAATAAAATGTTGCTTAATTGATAATAGTTGTAGTCGTTGTTGTTGGCCTTGACCACAATTCTCTGAAAACTTGTGAAAAGAGGAATTTGTGGCACATTCTTCCAGTGTCAATTGCCTTAAGATTGGCAGGAAATCATCTAGAGTTCTTGTGACCGGAGGAGAAGATTACAAAGTCAATCTTTGGGCTATTGGTAAGCCCAATGCTATACTGGTCAGTTCTCAATTCCGTTCATGGTTTTATTTTTACCATTTTCTTTCTGCTCTCTTGTGTCTGATGATTCTCATTCTGTCTAATCCATATTTTATTCAGAGTTTGTCCGGACATACAAGTGGGATTGATTCAGTATGCTTTGATTCTTCAGAAGTCCTTGTAGCTGCAGGAGCTGCAAGTGGCACAATCAAGCTTTGGGATTTAGAGGAGGCAAAAGTATGCTTTTAATATATTCTTTCAACTGTATGAATACTGAGATTTTGCATATTTATATTGTTTCTTACTTATTATCTTTTAGGTGTGTAGTTGTTCATACGCTCACTGGCCACAGATCCAATTGCATATCTGTAGACTTTCACCCTTTTGGAGAGTTCTTTGCATCTGGTTCCCTGGACACAAATCTTAAGATATGGGATATCAGAAAGAAGGGTTGTATTCACACTTACAAGGGCCACACTCGAGGAGTGAATGCAATCAGATTTACCCCAGATGGTCGTTGGGTTGTATCTGGTGGAGAGGACAATACAGTAAAGGTTATAACTGCTTTCTTTCCCTTGGTGTGCATCATGTCTACACTCAATACACGTCATGCCAGCAAATACTGTTGCTTGTTTGTAAGAAATAATATTTCAAAGGTCCTGTGTCTGCTGTGCATGACAAGCACCTCATATTAACGGACCGTAAATCACACAATACTGCTATGCATTTCTGTTGCCCAGCTCTTTTCTTTATGTCTTCATCCTTGTGGCTTGAATTTAAGAAAGTAGAGTTAGTTGCAAATATATTGGCCTAGCACACTTTCCAGTGCCAAGGGACTGACAGTAAGTTCAGAATCTATTCTTTCTCAAGTAAACACAACTATTGAATGCATCAGGATCATTTTTAATGTGTATAAAACTTTTCAGCACTTTTTACTTAAGATGACTGCACACACTGGTTACTTTTGTTTGATTCCTTTATTTAATGAACTCTATAATGTACATGTATTTTGACAGCTTTGGGATTTGACTGCTGGAAAGCTATTGCATGATTTCAAGTACCATGAGGGCCAGATTCAGTGCATAGATTTTCATCCCCATGAGTTTCTTCTTGCAACAGGTCGGTTTATGGTACTGTGGAAGCTACTTGTCTACTGTGGTTTCATTTTATTGTTAAACCGAAGTTCAGAACATGCTTTATTCTTAATTGTGTGTTTTTCATGGGTGTTGATTTGTTATTTATCTTGCATGGTGATTCTTATCATGATAGCATGCATTTGCTTTAAGTAGTCAAATAATTTCATCTCAAATTGATGATTTTATCATTTATTCCATATCCCATAAAGAATGTTTAAACACAGTGGCAAGAAAATCATTAAGTTTAACTTGTTCCACCTAAGGATTTCTACCAGGAGTATATGTAAATCCCGTGTCCATCTGAAACTGAAAATTTGTTATTCCAATGAATGAAAGAATTAGGTGTATGCTTGGGTAAGTGCACCTATTTTTATAGAAAATTATAGGTGGGTGATCATGTTTGTTGGTTTCTTGGTACTAGGAATCTGTATCTGCGAATAGAAAGCTGCATTTTTCTGGAAAATTCACATCTAGTTTGTTGCCTGTGTTAGGTTCTGCTGATAGAACTGTAAAATTTTGGGACCTTGAAACCTTTGAGCTAATAGATTCTGCTGGGCCGGAGGTAATTTTATTGCTTAATGGACACCTTCAACTCGGAATTGTAAATCTTTTCTAGTTTCTTTTTTTTTTCCTTATAATTTTTTTTTCCTGGAACCTCTCTGCCTTCAGACAACTGGAGTGCGCTGTTTGACCTTTAATCCTGATGGGAGGACTCTACTATGTGGATTGCATGAAAGTTTGAAAGTAAGCTCTCTCTCTCTCACTCACTCAATAGTTAGTGCTCCAAGTCTAATGTTTTTTATTAACTTTTGATCCAACCTCTTAGGTTTTATCATGGGAACCAATAAGATGCCATGATTCCGTGGATGTGGGATGGTCCAGGTTGTCAGATCTCAATGTTCATGAAGGAAAGCTTATTGGATGCTCATACAATCAGAGTTGTGTAGGAGTGTGGGTTGTAGATATATCGGTAATACACACTGTTTCTTCATTTCTGTTAGTGTACAGTTGTCATTTACTTTCTGGCTCTGATGTTTTAGATTTGAACCTAAACCTGATGAGTCTCTTGTGTTCCTTGCTCAGCGTATTGAATCATATGCAATTGGAAATGCCACCCGATTCAACAGTCATCCAGAATCTAAATCTGGTGCAATTGGGAATCAATCAGTCCTAATTGAGAACAACGCAAAGACTAGCATGGGAAGGTTATCTGTTTCACAAAATTCTGATATCTTAGCAAAGGAAACAAAATCTCTTGGAAGGTTGTCAGTTTCTCAAAATTCAGATCCTGGGAATGAATCTTCTAAAGAATCAAAGATTTTGCAATGTAAATGACCTTTGAATCTTTCAATTCTTGGTTCACTGTTGATTTTGCATTTTTCTCTCTCCTTTTTTTCTTTTAAAAAAATTGGTTTAACTCTATTCTTCAGTCATATTGTGACATATGATCCTCGTTGCTTCAACATACTAATTGAAGCTGCAGGAAGTGTACCTGGTACTCCTCAAAGAGTGAACTTAAACACTGGGTTGAAGACAACAATGACTGGTTCTCTTACAGTTTCTGGTACAGCAGCCAAAAGAGGAGTTCTACAAAGATCCTTTCAGCTGCAAATATTCCTGTCTTGAACAAGGCTGATGTCATACCTGTAATTGTCCCCAGAACTAGCTCGAGACTGGAGCAAGTACCTGACTCCAGAAAAGAAATTGGTATTGCTGCCAGGACAATGCCATTTTCTTTGCAGTCAAAGACACCTGATTTCCGGAAATTTTCAAATAGCAGAGAGGACATGGACCAGCCAACTACCTCTATTCAGTCTGAGACAAAAGGCTGTAAGGCTACAGAATTGATAACTGTTGTGGACAAGAATATTACTCCTGGAGTTAAAACCTCTATTCACGGAATTTCAACTGCTGAACGAAATAATAGGGATGATAGATCTATTGGATCTGGAAACTATGAATCAAATTCGACAACAGAGCCGCCTGCTAGTTACCAAGAAGAAAACTGTAAGTGTTACACATTCAGGAAAAAATATTTTTCAGTGATTGTCAGTATGCATGTGTAAGTGCATAGTGGTGACAGTTCATGGCTGCTTTATAGTTTCCACTGAGTCCTTTATCTTATTATCTGTATACAAATAGCTTTTAAAAATCCAATAGATCAGAAGTCAAGATTTTTCTACTAAAAAAATACATAAGATACTTATATTTCAATATCAAAAACATAAATTCCATTCACATATTTGATCATCATAAATGCACACCATTTTAACTCGCTCAGTCCAACATTGTCAACCAGCCTCTCCTTGATATAACATAAAGATGATGACATTTTAAGTAGATAATTAAAGGGGATGATTTATTGCTTCTTTAGAAATTATCAGTTCAAAAGATAAAAGTAGTGTTTTTACTTTTTTAGAAGTTAGTGGGTTTGAGGCAGATTCTATGAGCAGATGTCTTTGATATCTAGTAGCTGGTCTGACTTGTGCTCCTAAAGTTGCCGATGACCATCTTTTACCGAGTTTAAACCTATTATATGTGTTTCCCAAGTTGGTAGGCTGTTACATTTAGAGTTTAGGATTTCTGCATTCTTTGGGAATGCTTTTGAAACCTTCCTCTTTGCTTAGAAATTTATGTATTCAAGGTGTACTTGTGTGGAGAATAGTTGGTTTCTAATGGACTGGGATTAGCTTCCATGATGAAATTGATAGTGAGAGCATTGCAGATCAATTAAACATTCTGATTTGCTTTATGTAGGATGACAGTGACACAAATTATCTATTGCTAACAAAGTGACTTGCTTAATCACTGACAATGATTTATAGACAACTGCAATTGTAAGGTTTACAGATATTGTTTTGATATAGTGCAGTTAGTGGGACAGGATCCTTTTGATTGTATCTAGGTTCCTAGAACTGAGAAACTTGTTCCAGGAATTTCTAGGTGCAATTGGTGTGTTCCACAGAGGTTTTTCAGTGTTGCTTTATTTAGCTTATTTTCAAAGATTAACTATGCTTATACCTTTTCCTCCATCTTTATTATATGTCCTTATGTAACTAGCTTGGTCATTTTTATTTTATGTGAAATTACAAGTGAAAGAGTAACAAAATGTATCTGACTTTTTATTGAGGCATAGAATGGAAGTGTAGGGAATCTCTTGGCACTAAGGCTTTAATCTCTTGGCACTAAGGTTGGTTTTGTTAGAGAATAATATAAATTATATTTTGGGGCTTCACCTAACAACTTAAGTTTTTAGGCGGGATGGTGTCTTAATATGTTTAACTGTTTTAATCAGATCTTGCAACTTTTATATGGCAACCAGAGCTATATAATCACTTCAATACATTGCCCTTGTTCATGATTATATATATATTGAGTATCAGGTTTAAGAATAAACATGGCTTCTTTAGCTTGGAACAACATAAAAAAACCCTAGTAAAGTGTCCCCTGTTTTGGCTGATGGAAGGCAGTTTTGTGAAAAGGTCAGGGATGATGCTGATAATGAAGAATGAAAAATGGATGTTTGTGCATTTTGGTAGAATAAGTCATAGGGCTGTCTACCCATTGAATGGAGTTCTTAGCTTTTCTCTATGTTTCATCGTCTCTGTGAGTTGGACTTTGATTGTTTAGTACAATTGTGGCTTCAGATTGGCATTATCTCACAATTTTGTCAGATGAGATGGAATGCAAGGATCCTATGCTGAAAACAGTAATGTTTTTTTTTTCTTTCCAGGTGAGACTCGTGGACATAAAATAAACAGAGATGCACCTGTCATCGAGAGTCAGAAAGGAGGTACCTGTTCCTGATTTCTACCTGAGTTTTTCAATAATGCAAAATGCCTTATCAGTTTCATGTTAAATAAGTAGGAAGAATGCGCGCACTTGCGGTAAACTGGGAGAAAAGGGAAGATCTTCTAGCTACGAGGGACATACATCTGGCATTTCCACTGGGACAGCATCTGTGGTGAATGTGATCCCTCTTAATATGGTAGGAATAGATTTCAACTTTTGTGCGTGCTATGTTCTCCTAACTTTCTGATCATCTGACGAGTGAAGACGCACAATTGTATCTGGGATTCAGGACTATATGACACTGTTTCAAAGTTTTACACAGAATATATCACGTGCAAAAAACAAAAAGAGAAGGGCGTGTTAATCATATATGTTCACTCTTAGTGTCTTATGTCTTCTGTACAATAATGATCTTTCATTTTGTTTGCTTGTATGGATGAAACAATTATTAAACAGAAACTGCACTTAACTCAACTTACTCTGTTATGGATGATATCTATATGAGCTTTTTATGATACATAAAATATTTTATTATTCATCAGTACTGCAATGAGAAATCAACTGTGTGTTACGTTGTGGTTTAGATAACTGCAAGATTATACTGTAATTTTCTTAGGAACAGGACTGTCCCTAGCTTAATATAGGTTTCATAGCTTTCTTTGAAGAGGGATATTTTGTTTCTCATTTTTGCTTTGGTCAAGAGGGATCTTACTTGTCATTCTCCAGAGTATTTAGTGGATCAGTATTGCAATTGTTGGAGATATGGCCAAAACTTGATCCTGGTTTCAACATTCTAGATATGTTATGTTTCTAGGTCCAGGTCTTTCCAAGAATACTATTTGAAAGGGCTATTTAGTCAAGGAAGCAAACTGTGCTTTCATAGAAGCTTAAAGGTTTTGGTCGATGAAGTTGTGGATTTCTCATTGGTAATGATAGGCTTCGTAGACTTAAAATAAAATGACTGGAGATGGCATGAAATATTTGTAATGGAAGAAAAACTCGTCACCTTCTCTCCCTTAACAATTTGCAAGTTGCATGTATATCTTCAATGAGTTTTAGTTGAGATGAAATTTCTACTTCAGCTCATGTTTTTCATTATATTTTAATGTGCTCATTTAAGTCTTTACATGTCATTGACCTTAATTTGCTGATTTGCACACCATTTCAATTCTTACTGTGTTGAAGTTTCAACAGAGAGGGCGCACCGCACCCCATCCATTGAAAAGGAAGCGATTTCTGCTTGTGATGAGGATGTTATTGCAGACTTAATGGAACAGCATGGCCAATTTGTCAGCTCTATGCAGTCTCGTTCTGCCAAGTTACAGGTGACTTAGCATGATGACATGAACATGTTCTTTTGCCCCTTCAAGGGCAGGGAGAGCCGAAGACAGAATTAACCAGTTTTTCCCCTGCATCAACCCCACACCCACACACACACTTCCCCACTTAATGCGCTCCAACTGTAAGTTGTCATAATCTAGCCATTACTTTCTTATTGATATGGTGGAAATGAAGACATGCAATGTTTTCTTTCCCTGCAAATAGCTCTCAATTGATGGGAGGACTCACTGCCAAACTGTAGAACATTCATTATATACCGTATTTTTGAGAACTTAATTTTCTAAATATAGCTACATTTGCTTAACATTTGAATTCAGCAAGTTACTCTACTCCCAGCAGCTAATCTAGCTCTCTGTGAAGTTCCATGTCTTGATTAAGTGTCAAGGGGAAGAACTATTTGCGTTGGCCTTGCATGAATTCGCTTGTCACCTCTCAAGGAGGAGCAGGTCTTTTCCATTAGCCATCAACATGCTGATATCTGTTTGCCCCCCAGATATCGTACTACTGGAGAAACTCTCCTTGATCTCCATTTCTCAACAAAGTCTATCGTTATCTTTTACACGAACCTACTATTATTTAAATTGTGTATTTGTATATATTTGCTTATAGGTTGGTGAGTCCAGTTAATTAAGGCCATTGTAAGTGGTTTAATATTTCTGCATCCACTTAGCTCCCATTGAAAGGTTGGTGAAACTTGTCTATGATTTCCTGTAGGTTGTCTACAGATATTGGGAGAGAAATGATGTTAAGGGGGCCATTGGTGCAATGGAGAAGATGGCTGACCATGCTGTAAGGATGATCCCTTTCCTTCTATTTTCTCACAGTATTTGACAAGTATATTGGATACTACAATTTACTTTAACATTCATTCCTAACCTTTTGTTTCTTCTCCATATCCATGAACTTTCAGGTCCTTTCTGATATTATCAGTATTGTGGCTGATAAGATTGACATTGTCACATTGGATATATGCACATGTCTCCTGCCACTTCTTACGGACCTGCTTGAAAGTGACATGGATAGGTAAGAAGTTTGAGATATTTTGTACTTTGTAATACTTTTCATTTAACCAGCTTACTGCTATTGGTTTGTGTGTTTTCCATTATAAGCAATTCACCAAGTGTTGGTGTCACTCTACATCTCTTTCTTCCTTTATCTCTACAAAAGGAAGTGCCAATTGCGAAGGATGCTGCTGTGCATTCCCTATTTTTTGTTCATGTTTGAGCAACAATTCCTATAAAGTTGTAAAGAGAGACAACTATATTATTCTCTCTTCTTATCTGACTAGGAGATAATTATAAATCAATGAATAAACTCACTATTTGTCATTGGCTCTCTGGTGGAGGCTCTGCCTCTGTTCTGGCTCGTTGATGGCAAAAGATGGGTAACACTTGGCCATTCAACCAACTGAATATTTGGCCAAAGACATTGGATGTTGTTAAAACAAGCAACACCTTTGCTTTTTAATTAATTGTCATTGCCGATGATGCCTCTTTTGTTTCCCTTTTAAAGGCAGGCAGGTAAACATTTGAAAGAAATCATATTCTACCTATACTCATAATATTTAAACAATTCAAGTTACATGCTTTGGCTATTTTAGTGTTTTGAAGTAGTGATAGAAATTCCTTTGAACTGCATTACCTTAGCTTGGAGCATATGGAATGAATTAGTTTTGTGTGGAGTCTATTACTTGGGTGGTTTTTTAGGTGTTATTTTCTACTTTACATCTGCTTTACAGACTGACCTCTGCTGTTCAACATGTGTTAGTGCTGTGGCACAACTTGCTGGTGATAAAGGGATTTCCCAGGAGTTTTATGGTCAGCATGAGCTAATTGCAGCTCAGCTTAAGACCAAAAGCACCATCTTTATACACAAATGCACCCACACCCTTAAAATGTTTTACTTAAAATTACTTGACTATGTTTCTCTTTAGTTGCTTTCATGATTCCAAGGTCCAAGGATCCTTAACTAAATTGCCTGTTGTATTTAGGCATTTGAGCATTTCCCTGGACATGCTGCTTAAGCTGGTCAGAACATTTGGTTCAATGATATATTCGACACTGTCAGCGTCAACATCTGTTGGTGTGGATATTGAAGCAGAGCAAAGGTGTGCACCTTTTTGTGATGTTTGCGATTGCTTTTCTATGCATGCTACAAAAATTGCTTTAAGACAGCCACACCTTATGTGGTTCATAGGTTGGAACGTTGCAATATCTGCTTTGTAGAGCTTGAAAAAGTCAAACGCTGCCTGCTTATCCTTACAAGGTAACTTCAATTTTCCTAGTGGGCATTGAGAGCTGTGGCTTTTATATTCCAATGTATTGTGTCTGGATTCTTTTCTTTACTCTGTTTTGCTCAATAGGAAAGGGGGCTCGGTTGCGAAGTATGCGCATGAGCTAAATCTAGCTCTTCAAGAAGTATCGTGACCAAACACAAAATTCTTCCGAGTGGCGAGTGCTGATTGTTTTAGCCAATTATAAGTTCTGTGGGAAGAGCAGAGCTTGTGGATTTGTAGGAGTTAAAACTGCTTGCCTTGCATCTGCATTCTGAGTTTTCTGCCTGCTTGGCCCCAGACCTCCATGTACATTCATGACAAATGGAGGCATTAACTACTGATTCTATGAAGTTTACTGACAAGGACTTGAAAGCTAACAGGAGTGTATCGTCATCGATTGCTTTCTGCGGAGTCTTGGCAATCGTCAATGTGGTAATTGGTGGAAAAGGATTTACCCACCTAATATGTAGGAAACAGATTGTAACCTTGGCATGTATCAGTTTCATTCTTTTTTTAATACCTATCAAAAGTGGAAATAGAGAAACTTGGCTCTTAAGTGTGTACGATTCTTGTTGCCAATTCGCCCCCCTGTATTACCGCAAATAAAATACACATAAAAGTAATTAATTGAATAATTTGCATGCTCACAAAGTAACCAATTTTGTGGTTAGTTTTGTGTGGAGTGCGCTCATCTATAGTGAAGAAACTGAATTAAAATAATAATTAAACATTTATTATTATTATTATTATTATTATTAAAAAATTTGGGTAAAGAGGAGAGAAGATACTAAGAGAGATATAAACTGTAAACTCTAAATCCAAACCTGAAATCCTAAATCCATAAACACCTAACCCTAAATCCTAAACATTGTGTCTCATCTCTCTCTAAATCCCGAAACCCTAAATCCAAAACTCAAATTCTAAACTCCAAAACCCGAAATAAACAAATAAAATAAACTAAAACCTCAATAAACTAATCTGCGTG
>CM063595.1:0-59737 GCA_032356905.1 Salix exigua | reverse complement strand
TAAAAAATTTTTTCGGTGATTCATATTTTTTATTTTCCGGAGTTTGGATAAATTCTATCCAAAATATTCGGCGTAAACATGTAAATATATATATATTTTTTTATATTTTAGCAATTATAAGACAAACAAAAACATCAAGCAACTTACCTTAGGTAGGGCGTATTAGGGGTACTAAAACCTTCCCTTTACGCAACCAGTCTCTTACCCTAGAATCTCTGCAAGACCAGTACTAGGTTTCCTAGTAACCGTAATACTAGGTGGCGACTCCTTTTGTCAAAAAAATAAATTATTCCCCCGACACATAATAATCTCTCCCCGCTAAAGGGGACAAGTTGCCACGACGCCGCTCGCCAGCCATTTTTGGGGTGCGACAGAATGGCGACTCCCCTTGGGAAGGTATTTTTCTGAAAAATATTGGACTAAGCTTTGAATATTTTGATGTGATTTATTTGTTTCAATCTGTTTGAATTTTTTGTGTGTTTACTTTTAGCAAGTCTTTTGTATTTTTAATTCGTGCATATGTATATATGTTCATGCGTTAATTTATTTCAATTATATCCTTGTAGTTTGCAACTTTAAGTTACGTGGGGGACTAGCAGCTTACCTATGACTTGAGTCAAGGTTTAAGTTTGTGTAAACCCCAACTCTTCGCTGAGAGCTTAGATGGTAGTGGTTGGTATACGTACCATCCCATTATCTGCTAAGACCCCATATTGCCTTTACGAAGGTGATCACTGGGACAGCAAGAGACCCTGTTTAGAGCCAAAAGTAGCAAACTCTTGCTGAGAACTTAGATGGTAGTGATTGGTATACGTACCATCCCATTATCTGCTAAGACCCTATATTGCCTTTACGAAGGTGATCACTGGGACAGCAAGAGACCCTGTTAGAGCTAAAAGTAGCAAACTCATCATTTGTTGTGTAAACCTCAACTCTTCGCTGAGAGCTTAGCCGGTAGTGATTGGTATACGTACCATCTCATTATCTGCCAAGACCCTATATTGCCTTTACGAAGGTGATCACTGGGCAGCAAGAGACCTTGTTTAGAGTCCAATGTAGCAAACTCATCATTTGTTGTGTAAAGATTAGAACCAATCATTAGAGTGTGTGCTACCTTCATTCTGTTTTGCATTAAGGCAAACTCTTCCCGAGGCAATTTAAATTCAATAAGTGACACAGTAATCATCGCTTAGAAAATTTGCATTGTTGGGTTTAAGCGAAATACAGACTTTTGTGTATCGTACAGTTGTCACAAGGATGTGTCACACCCCGAAGGGCGAGTTCGTAAAAAAAAAAAAAATTTGCATGTATCATACAATTGTTAAAAGCATGTGTCACTTCTCAAAGGACGAGTTTGTCAAAAAAAAAATAATAAAAAATAATAAAATTGCATATGCATTTTTACATGCATTCCTAAGGTTTTTGGTGTATCGTACAGTTGTCACAAGCATGTGTCACTCCCCGAAGGGCGAGTTCAATCAAAAAAAAAAAAAAAAAAAAAAAATTTTTGCATATGCATTTTTATACGCATTCCCATAGTTTGGTGTATCATACAGGTTGTTAAATGCATGGGTCACTTCTCAAAGGACGAGTTTGTCAAAAAAAAAAAAAAATTGCATATGCATTCCTAAGGTTTTTGTGTATCGTCATGAGTAGTCGCAAGCATATGTCACTCTTTGAAAGACGTTTTGGTAAAAAAAAAAAAAAAAAAAATTGCATATGCATTCCCATAGTTTTTGTATATCATAGACTAGTTTGTAAAATTTTTTGCATATGCATTTTAACATGCATTCCCATAGTTTTTGTGTATCATGTAATTGTTACAATCAAGTTTCACTCCTAAACTGGTGAGCAAGCAAAAAAAAAAAAAAATTCATATGCTTTTCAAGATGCATTCTCACAAGTTTTTGTTTATCATGTAATTTTTATGATCACATGTCATTCCTTGAAGAAGTAAAAAAAAAAGAACGGGCAAAAAAAAAAAAATCAAAAATCAAAAAATCAAAAATCAAGCATGCATATACATTTCTGCACCCATTGTTTTTGTTTAACATGTAATTTTTATGATCACGTGTCATTTCTCGAAGGAGTAAAAAAAAAAAAAGTTAGCATGCATGTACATTTCTGCACGCATTCGCATTGTTTTTGTTTATCATGTAATTATTACGATTGCGCGTACTTCCTCGGAGGTCGAGCCCGTAAAAAAAAAAAAAAAAACAAGAAACATGCATATACATTTCAACATGCGTCATCACATTTTTTGTTTAGCATGCAGTCATTACAAGCACGTGTCGCTCTTTAAAGGGCAAGTTTGTAAAAAAAAAAAAAAAAAAAAAAAAACCAAAAAATATGCATATGCATTTCAACATGCATCTCCATAGTTTGAAATAGGGGTCCCTCAATTTGTCATCCTCCGAAGAGTCAAGAGTCATTGGACATTGGATATTGCTGAGAAGAACTGGTTCCGATACAAAGTCATCATTCATGTTTTTTCTGCAAGCCCACAACAAAGTTCTCTGCTCTCTAGTGAAATCAAGTGCGACATATGCCCAAATATTGTTTGGAGAGTGTTAGTGCAATCATCAATGGGGATTGTTGGAAATTCATGTTTTCTTTTGAAGGAGTGCGAGTAGTCCATTTTCAGAAAGCAAGCATCAGTGAAAGAAGTTGTCCGCTTGTTTAAAGTATCAAATTGATTTCTCTCAGGTCGGATGGAGTTATTGCGGCATCATCAAATCGAGAAAGTTTTATGCCGCCATGCACGTAAGACCATGTCATTTTGAGCACAATTTTGCTCGTTAAGCGAAGATGAATATCTTGAGAGAGAAGACATAACATGATACTGTTGAATTTGATCCGATGTCTGAGAAGTCAAAGTATGTGCACTGCAAGATTACATTGCTCGAAGAAGGGAAATTTCTGCCAAAAGAGTCTTTTCAGTGTGTGATGAATTTTTTTTATGAGTTGCGCACTTTGGTGTTCTGACAAGAGTGCTTCCTAGCTCGATCTATTTTTATGTCCAATGAGGAGTGCGGTGGAGCGAAAAAATTGTCTTCTTTTGCGACATAATCCGGATGAGAGATATGAGCAATCGCAAGAATTTTAGTAATCAAGTGTAGAGATTAATCGACAAGAGGCAAGTTAAGCTTTGTGGAGGATGTTATCGTCGACAGTGTCAGCAATAAATTATCGCGAGCATGAGCGAGATCAATTGAGCAGTGGCAATGCAGAAATGTTTGTTTGGAAAGCCTCGTAAAGGTGTCTCATCAGTCGATGAACTTTCTCATGGAATTTCATCGGCTATCACTTTGTTTTGGGGGCATCATTTCATTGAAGCATGTGTTTTCCTTGTCTTTTTGTTGTTTTGAAATCAAGAGATGTTTGACATTCTTATTTTGGACAAAATATTTTGATCAAACTCCAACATGCAAAAATTGAAGTTCTCATTTTTGAAAGTATTTTGATTGCAAAATTGACCCAACTGTTGTTAAAAGACATGATGACCAATACGAGGTGACCGAACAATTTTTGAGCCTATACATCGAGTTTTTGAACCTCATCATGGTACTAAGTTTTATTAGTATGCATATTGACATGTAATGGATTTGGTATTTATGGACCCGTGAATCATGACTCTTGCATGTCCAAATCATTACATTGGACGAGGTCAAAATTTATCAGTTAAAACCAATTTTGCTTGAAATGATAAAAGGCCATCTTTGTTTATTTCCTTCACTATTCTTGAAATATGTATCCCTTGTTAATCCCAATTTGAGCCTGATATTATATTTTTTGAAAAAACACCCGACATGGATCACACCCTCACACTGGGGCAAGTACACTGGGGCAAGTACAGAGGGGACAATAGGAGATTTGAAGTTTGAGGATACAATGACAACATTAAGAATCAATAGAAGGGAGGATGTTTAACGATGAAAAACCAACATTGGGAACAATCAAATTAAGATAGGACATGACAACCCCAAGAGTCAATGGGAAGGACAAGTTCAAAAAAAAAAGAAAAAAAAAAGGGAAAAAATGAAAAAAAACGAAAAAAAGAAGAAAAAAAGAATATTGAACTATGCCATAGCCGTTAGTATTTGTGGTCAAACCTCATGTGGCAAGAAGTGTTAATAAGATTTTTGAGTCTTCAAGATAAGTTGTCCATCAAAGGAAGATTGTGCAGAATTGTTTTGTTATACTATGTTGAGTACAACAAGAGATGAAATAACATTAGATGACATATGATGGTTCGAGTTTTAGAACCCCTTTTAAGTTTGAAATTGTCAATGAAAGGAATGACATGGTTGTAGAGATTCTTAGAGCATTGGTTGATTGTTAAAGAATCATGTGGAGATAATTAATGTATTTCGATGTGTTCTCTTCTACTAAGACAACAAGAGCAAAGGAGTTAATGACTAGATGATGGTGATCCTAGGTCTTCGAAACCCTTAAACACTTTTTGAGCTTATGAATATCCATTTCTTTTATAGCCATAAACCATAGCCTCATTACATGCTTGTAAAAGTCCTTCTTGATCAAGCGAGCAATTTTAACTGATAAGTGGCGCTCTCAAAATTTGTTAGAGTTTTTCCATAAGGGTTATAATTTCATGAAAAAGTTGCAAGTTGTTATGCATATTAATAAGGTAAGTACTTGAAAGATTAGACAAAATTTTCAACTGAACTTCAAGTTTTTACTCAGCTCTAAATGTTTGAAAACCACAAATCATCACTTCATCATGTACCATCAAAGGACATGCCCCAAAATCTGAGATTAGAATTGAAACCCAAAAACCATAAAAGACCATTTCAATCTCACAATGAGTCAATTCATCGTTTGCAAAATACGAAATATTTTCAGGTCTGCATTTATTGGATATCGTGTGTTGGGTATTTGACCAAATGAATTTGATTTTCAACAAATGGCATCTCTTTGATTTTATTTGCAATGATTAGACTTTGGAAGCACATGATCTTTGAAATCAGTGACTTAATTCTAGAACAAGAAAGATTTAGAGAAAATATTGATCGGATTTGGAGAATCCTTGATAATTCTCGACTATCATCGGAATGCTCGCGAGTTAGAGGTCGAAATGTGGATCTTGATAGGAATGCAAATAATTTCACATCGACTTGGGGCAAGAAGCATAAGCAAATGATTGATTTAGTGAAATTAATCAAGGAGCACCAACAGATTCAACTCAGGGCAACATGGCTTAATAGAGAGTGATGGTGTGGTAAGCTTCAGCAGATGATTGAGAATAGGATTGCATTTGAAGGGCAACTTCAGATTTCGAAATATCATCTTACTCGCAGATTTGTTTGTCTCCAAAGATTTGTTGCATGGTTGCATTTTGATAAATGTTGAAAAGTATACATGTCGTAAAGGTTGATCATGAGATAATTGTTGTGAAGCTAGTCGACTCAAGGTTCAGTTCACTGCATGAATATGGGAGACAGAAAAAACCTCGTTAATGACAATATCATATTTCTTTGCAAACAAAATGGATTTGTTTAGAAGAAATTGAGTCTACGACAAAGAGTTTCAGATTGCATGGCCGGAACAGTTGCATCAGCTCAAGGCGAGATTGATCGCATGAATGTGGATGATAGTAGCATTACATCTCCTCTCACAAGCTAAGAGAAATTTATTGACGATAGCATGGAGAATGCGCCGATGAGTTTTGGATGCATTTATGGATGACTTGAAAATTCCATGAAGGTTGATGATGACATACTACAATAGAAACATGATTCAATTGATGAAGAAAATTGATTAACTGATCGAGAACCGAAGATGAGGTCGGCACTAGCAAGCTTTGCAATGATTGTTAGCGAGACACACGCAAACCCAGGAGTTGTTATTGAGAGATTCCAAGAAAATTGATGGTTGGTTACACTCCTTCACGGTGAATCAAACAATACCACACCTGGGGCAATGTTAAACTTGATAAGCACCGAGAGCGGAGATCATCGCAGATACGCCGGAAAAAGTAATGCGCTTGAGACTTGATTAATGAATGAAAACAAAGCTTTGGAGGCTGGGCAACAACATTCTACGACAATGGAGCATCAGAAAAAAGGGGACCTATATTTCTTAGGTAAGTATACATGCATCACCATGCATTGCATTATATTTCTTAGGTAAGTATACATGCATTACCATGCATTGCATTAGAAAAAGAGGACCTATATTTCCTAGGTAAGTATCAATGCATCATCATGCACTCGCATCCCCATCTTCATCGACTTTCATCCGGGTAGGTCACCCATAATAATGAGACCCCATTTTTCACCATCATCCATCCGGGTAGGTCACCCGGAAAAATGAGACCAAGCTAGCCGGGTAGGTCACCCGAACAATGAGACCATGCTAGCCGGGTAGGTCACCCGAAAAATGAGACCATGCTAGCCGGGTAGGTCACCCGGAAAAATGAGACCATGCTAGCCTGGTAGGTCACCCGTAAAATGAGACCCTTCCATCTTCCATCCGGGTAGGTCACCGTAAAAATGAGACCCCTTCCATCCGGGTAGGTCACACGTAAAAATGAGACCCCTCCATCTTCCAGCCGGGTAGGTCACCCGTAAAAATGAGACCCCTCCATCTTCCAGCCGGGTAGGTCACCCGTAAAAATGAGACCCTTCCATCTTCCAGCCGGGTAGGTCACCCGTAAAAATGAGACCCTTCCATCTTCCATCCGGGTAGGTCACCCGTAAAAATGAGACCCTTCCATCTTCTAACTCGGGTAGGTCACCCAGAAAAATGAGACCCTTCTAACATTCTAACTCGGGTAGGTCACCCAGAAAAATGAGACCCTTCTAACATGCTAACACGGGTAGGTCACCCAGAAAAATGAGACCCTTCTAACTTCTAACACGGGTAGGTCACCCAGAAAAATGAGACCCTTCTAACTGCTAACACGGGTAGGTCACCCAGAAAAATGAGACCCTTCTAACTGTTAACCCGGGCAGGTCACCCGTCATAATCAGACCCGGGTAAGTCATCCGTCACTATCGAGACTCTTTCAATTGGGTAGGTCACCCGTCATAATCAGACCCGGGTAAGTCATCCGTCACTATCGAGACTCTTTCTACTTGGGCAGGTCACCCGTCATAATCAGACCCGGGTAAGTCATCCGTCACTATCGAGACTCTTTCTACTTGGGCAGGTCACCGTCATAATCAGACCCGGGTAAGTCATCCGTCACTATCGAGACTCTTTCATCAGGGCAGGTCACCCGTCATAATCAGACCCGGGTAAGTCATCCGTCACTATCGAGACTCTTTCATCAGGGCAGGTCACCCGTCATAATCAGACCCGGGTAAGTCATCCGTCACTATCGAGACTCTTTCATCAGGGCAGGTCACCCGTCATAATCAGACCCGGGTAAGTCATCCGTCACTATCGAGACTCTTCTATCTAATTTCTTTTATTTGTGTAGGTCACCCATCATTTTATTTATTTATTTATTTTCTTTATTTTTCTTTACAACGCTTACTATTTAAAGTCTTTTGCAAGACTTCAGTCGTAAGCATTGTAAAGAGGGGGCAACTGTTGCTACCCAAATTTTGACCCATTTATTTTCATGTTTCGGAAAATAATAAAAAAATCAAAAAAAAAATACAAAAATACAAAATCCCAAAAATCTTGTTACAGGGGAAAAATTGAATAAATTGAGAATTTAACAGTCAATGCAGGTCAAAATCGCGTCAATTAAAAATGAAGGATCAAATTGAAAGAAGCGCACAAGCTAAGAGTGACTTGGAATTTTTGTGTTTTAAAACTTCTATAAATAGAAGGCATGACTACAAGAATAAAGCAGGGGACAAAAAAAAACATTCATTCAAAATACCCACAAAACCCTAAGAACCCTAGCATTTTTCCCCCAAAGAGGCTGCAGCCATCACCCTCATCTTGACGCTGCAGTCCTCCCACTGACAACACAGACCCCTCCCCCTTTTTCTTCCGATCCCTCTCATTCTCTTCTCCGATCAAGCGACCCCCTTTTCTTCTTTTATTTTATTTTCATCTCTTTTCTTCCCTCACCTCTGTCACTCTCTTCTCTCTCGGCCAATCCCTCCGTTCGGTCCCTCTTCTCATCCCCATTGTTGCTACCCAAATTTTGACCCATTTATTTTCATGTTTCGGAAAATAATAAAAATCAAAAAAATACAAAAATACAAAAATCCCAAAAATCTTGTTACTGGGAAAAATTGAATAAATTGAGAATTTAACAATCAATGCAGGTCAAAATCGCGTCAATTAAAAATGAAGGATCAAATTGAAAGAAGCGCACAAGCTAAGGGTCGACTTGGAATTTTTGTGTTTTAAAACTTCTATAAATAGAAGGCATGACTACAAGAATAAAGCAGGGGGACAAAAAAAAAACATTCATTCAAAATACCCACAAAACCCTAAGAACCCTAGCATTTTTCCCCCAAAGGAGCTCGCACTGCCACCCTCATCTTAGCGCTGCAGTCCTCCCACGACTAACACGACCCCTCCCCCTTTTTCTTCCGATCCCTCTCGTTCTCTTCTCCGATCAAGCAGCCCCTTTTCTTCTTTTATTTTATTTTCATCTCTTTTCTTCCCTCACCTCTGTCACTCTCTTCTCTCTCGGCCGACCCCTCCGTTCGGTCCCCTCTTCTCATCCCCATCAACACAACACCCTCTCTCCCTTCTCTCCTTCACACCGACCAGCTCTCCTCTTCGGCAACCTCTCATTCTCTTCGTCCTCTCCACCTCCTTCACCGAGACTAACACCCCTTTTATTTCTCACCGACAGCCTTCACCTTCATCTTCTCAGCCGACCACCGTTGCCCCAAAGACCTCGCTGTCTCCCTCCTTCTCCGGCCGACCTCCATTATTGTGTCCCCTTCGATCGGCGACCACCACCGCAACAACCCACCAACCGGGTTTCCTCCCAACCACCGCGGCAGCCTTGTCCGCACACGCAGAGACCCATGGCCTCACTCCAGCACCAAGCACACCCCGATCGGCCACCAAGGACAGTTCGACCACCCTTGAAGGAGAACAAACCCGAGATTTTGAAGCAGACTGAGATGTTGAAGAGACCCCAGATTTGAACAGAACCGAAGCATTGATATTCTTGTGCCTTTGTGCTTTGTTTGTGTGTTTGCTGTGTGTGTAGGTCAAGATGGGACGCTGCTCCTGAGAGAGGAAGAAGAGGAGGAACGGGAAAGAGAAGAAACAGATCCAAGATCCGAAGAAGCCGGGAGCAGATCTGAAATTTTGGATTTTGATGTTGGATAGTTGTTTGTATGAGTTGTTGTGTGTTGCAGGTCGTCAAGAAGCTCCTCGCCGGCAAGAAAGCGGAAGAAGAGGAGGAAGAAGAAGAAAGATGGACCGAGAGGGAAGAACCCAGCTGCTTTGGTTTGTGTGGTTTCTGTGTTTTCTTGCGTCACATGGTCACCGGAAGACCATCTCCGGCGAGAGAGAAAGGAAAGAAGAAGATCGGCGCACCCCCCTGTTTTGCACTTTCTCCGGCGGCGCGTGGCTCAATGCGCCGCCAGCGACGGTGGCGCGTTGGCAGACGCGCCACCAGGCCTCCAGCTGCTGCCACCACCCCGTCACTGTTCATGAGCCCTTGTTTGTAATTTAATTTATGTTTATGTGTTTTATTTATGTTTATGTGTTTTATTTAAACTTATTGTAGTTTAATTATTATTTGTGGAATGTAATGAGAAAAGAATGAAAAAAAGACAATGTGTGTGTGAGTTTATTCTATTTTTAAAATGTGATGAAAAAAGAATAAAATAGTTTGTGTGGGTGTGTTGTGTTTTATTTATTCGGTGTTATGTTATTTTGTTAAGAAAAAGAATATAAAAATAAAATAAAAAAATGTGTTTTCTTTGTAAAAATTCGAAACCAGGATGTCAAAGTACAAAAATCTTTTTTTGGTAACTTATCATTCACAGTTAATATTTGGATAAATAAATCTTAAAGGTTTATACCTAAAATATTCAGCGGGAATAATAATAATCAATAAAATTTATTGGATTTTTAAGCACTGATCGATTTCTTTTTGTATTGTAATATTTTTCATGAATAAATACTAACTTATTGAAATATTTTATATCACATCTAAATAGGCAATGCAGCTTACCTCAGGTAAGGCGTATTAGGGGTGCTAATACCTTCCCTTTACGCAACCAGTCCCTTACCTTTGAATCTCTGAGCAGACCAGTACAAATCGGGTGTTCCTAGCGACCCTTAACAGCAAGGTGGCGACTCCTCATCAAAACTCCACATTGCGAGAGCCAGGATCCCTCCCGGGACGCCGCGCGGGGATGTGCGACAGAATGGCGACTCCACTGGGGACTTTCGACTAGGCTTGATAAATTTGTTTGTTTATGATATGCTATTTATTTGTGTGTTTATTTATTCATTTATTCTTATGTTGCCATGAATTATTTATTTGTTTAAAGGCTTTAGCATGCATCTTTTCATCTTGTCATCATAATATGCCTCGTCATGCATCACTTTTTTTTATTTTGAGAGCACACACTAACTTTAAGTTACGTGGGGGACTAGCAGCTTACCTATGACTTGAGTCAAGGTTTAAGTTTGTGTAAACCCCAACTCTTTGCTGAGAGCTTAGATGATAGTGATTGGTACACGTACCATCCCATTATCTGCTAAGACCCCATATTGCCTTCACGAAGGTGATCACTGGGACAGCGAGAGACCCTCTTTAGAGCCCAAATAGTAAGCTTACCCCATGTCTCACATAAAAAAGAACTAGAACCTATCGTTAGGGTGTATGCTCCATAATATCTTTTGCATAAAAAGAAAAAACCCTAAAAAAGACATTTTTTTTTTACAGGTCTTGTGAACGAAATGGCCACCACCATTAAACTTTCCATCATGGAATATGGGAAAAGTTCTGAATTGTCACAATTGGCTGAAGGAGACTGCCTTAAAAGCAATGCTATGAGGCTGTCACCGATCAAGAATCTGGATTGTATCATAAATGAGGTGAACAAGTTAATGACCCATTTTCAGTATGTGGATAAGGACGTATTTTTTAGGAAATATGGACGCCTGATGGAGATCACGGAGGTAGAAGTTTTAAGCCCAGCAGTGCGGGCCCTAGTTCATTTTTGGGACCCTGACTACCGTTGTTTTTCTTTTGGGAGCATAGACCTATGTCCTACTATGGAAGAATACGGAATGTTGACTGAATTTCCGAATAATCTATACAAAATTTATTTCCCTCTGAGATATGACAAAATCATCCCTGAACTGTCGAAGCTTCTCAGAATCCCCAATTTGGAAAGGTTTTTAGAGAAGAAGGTTATTGGTCTAAAATGGAAGGCGTTGGAGTTTGAACTAGAACATAGGTCCGGATCAGAGAAAGAGAGATTGATTGCCTTAGGCATATTTGGCCTTGTGTTGTTCCCAAGCCGGACAGGCATAATAAGTTTGGGGGCTGCTGCTGCTTATGTGGAATTTGAGAATACACGAATCAGCCCAGTGGCCTCTATTTTGGCTGAAACTATCATAACGCTTAACCGTGGTAGAAGAGCCGGGAAAGGAGCAATGAGATGTTGCACGCAGCTGCTATATATTTGGATGGTTAGCCATATTGAAACAAAGCAACCTGTTTTTAATAATTTTTGGTGGTTCAACCAAAAACCATTGAGGATAGTGGAGGAAGAAGAATGGGGAGATCTAGACAAAGAAAGGTTGGGTAGAAAAACTAAAAGTTTTACCCAGCAGCAATTTCAAATGGAGAGCTCCTTGGGTCAAAGCAGTGGATGTCCTAATTAGTTGCGGGCAAAGATGCTGGGTCCCATTGGTAGGGATTACCGGCTACGTGAGTTATGCTCCCGCCCTTGTGATGAGGCAACACGGGGGCATGCAATTTGTTCCGAGAACCATGGGAATTGCTAATTTCTTTGGTTGGGTCAAGGATCCCGTTTCACGAGAAGTCTTGCAGATCATCAGGCAAGATTGGAGGCATCTCGTCTTGGTGGAAATAAAGGATATGGGAGATCCAAGTTCAAGTGAAGGGTATGCAACATGGAGAGACTCATTTGCTTCAACCGTGATTAATGAAGAAATCAAGCTCTCTCAAATTGGAGAAAAACCTATTAGGAGAAAAAGGTTTGGCAATGAAGAGGAATTGAGTATACAAATAGAAAAACTCAAGGTAGAATTAAGTAGAAAAGACAAAGCAACATTGGAAGAAACGACATCGAAGGGCGATAAGAGGAAAACATTTTTAGATGAACAATTACAATCTAGAGATGCAAGACTAGCCAAGCTCGAGTTAGGTGAGGAGAAGAATGTTAGGTTGAGAATGGAGAAAGAATTAACGGAGATGAGTCTGAAGTGGACGCAAAGTTGCTCCGAACTCAGCGCATTGAAGACAGAACATCACGAATGCCAAGAGAGTGTAAAATATTTCCAAGAGAAGTTTGCACAAGTTCAGGGTGGGCTGTTGGATAAAATTGATTAGGATAAGAGGTATGTAATGTCGGAAGTTGCTTGACGGGTCCGAGGGAGGTGAAGGCATTAAAGCGGAATTAGCGATTAAGGAAGAAGAGATAAAAACTCGAGAACCAAGCTCGGATAAAGAGAGGGAAAAGGTGAAGCGTCCGGATGAGAAGCTAGCAATGATTGGAAAAACACAAGGATCAAATTGATACTAACAATACTTCGTTAAATAGAACCAATATGTTGCTTATAGAGAAGATGACCAAGATGGATGAACAAATGAATAAAGCTGCTGGGCATGCTCGTGTCATTAGAATCAATGCACGAAATGTTGGAAGAGATATCATCCGCTACCGCCAAAGTCTAGATGAGACTGACACCTTTTTGGAGAAAATCGAGAATCACGGTTTTGCCTTCCTACCTTTGGCCGAAGAGAATTAGATTAATGTTTTTTTTCTCTCCATGCTTTCAAAGATGTAGTAACTTGTCAAGCATTAATGAAAAGGGCGTTGACCCATCTTTTTCAAATTTTGGCTCTTGGTGAATGTGACTCTAGCATCGACTTGAAAGGCAATACGCATAGCGAAGCAATGTGACCAGAAACCCTATGTTTATGAAATGGTGGCTATCAATCGTTCACAAGAAAAATGCATACATGCCTATTATATAAAGCATTTTTTAAAAAATCACACATTATATCATGCACTTCTCATGCATTTGAGCACGCCTCTTTGACCGAGAAACATTGGGGACCCATGACACCAAAGAAAAGACGGAGAGCTACCAAAATCATCCATCTAGGCTCTGAAGGGAATTACGGCCCACACATGTATTTGGAAGCTAGCCGAGGGAGAGAAGTTTGATTACACAGAGAGCTCAGATGAGAAATCTGATCACACAAAAAGAAAGACTCAATTACACTATTGAAATCCAGAGAGATTACATAGATGTTTTTGCTCGGTGTCATGAGGAGACGCATGGATTGGTTATCATGGTATACAGGGTACCATTGAGAAAAAGGGATGCAAGCTGATTAAGCAAAAATTTAAGAACTCATCCAGAAGTTTGATTAAGGATAATCAAATAAGATGGCACAAGATGAGGAGAGTAGAATCTTTGGGATACCATGAGAAATCTTTTTTTATAAAGTCATGCCATTTGGACTTAGAAGAAGAGAATCATGTCCAAATATTGAAGAAATTGCGTAGAAAGTTAAGGTTTGACCCCGTGGAAGGTTCATTCAGTTTGAAATTTTGGAAGTTGTTAGGATTTGTGGTGAGTGACAAAGGGATAGAAGAGAATCATATAAAGGCTACTCAAGCCAATTTCAAAAAAAAAAAAAAAAAAAAAAAACAGAGATTTGCCAGAGCAAAGGTCAAACAAATCAGCACTTTTATGATTAGGGTTTTTGACCTTTCTTTATTCTATGATATTACAGACAAGCCAGGAGCTTCACGGTAAGAAATCTGGTGCATCGTTGTTGTAATGAACATGAGGTTGAAATTTCAGTGGAGCTGCAACGATTTTGCAAAAAAGATCGAGAGGATGATATATTAATACTTTCCACTGTTAGCTGATTCAAGTTCATCTATGAATGGATTGAGCTTCAACAGTATTGGGTTCGTCGCTGATGAAAGACGGGTGAATGTTTCCCTGGCAAGAGTCAAGCTCTCGCCTTGGATGTTGGGTAATGCGAGGACCTTGCAGACAAACCAGAATGGGGCAACTCTAGTAAAGGATCCTAAAGAGAGGAATTTGGTCATCTCAGCAAAATCGCCATCTGAATCCTTTTTTAAAACAGCTCCTGGGATGCTTGCAGAAGAGAAGGTATTAACAGTCATTCAAGACTGAAAATTATAGAAGCAGTGGCAAACTAGGCAGACAAAGTGAGCTACTCGTGATGTGCTTGATTCCATAGTACCATTGTTGGAGACGGTAAGGATTTTTATATCCAAAGTAGAAAAAGAAAAGCCAGAGAGAAACATGATTTTCCAAAAAAAAGAGATGATGTCAAGACTGTAATTCCAGTGGAATCTATTACCGGTGATGAAAGCAAAGGAAGAGCAAGAAATGAGAAGAAACTTGACTCTAGGGAACAAAGAAATCTATTGAAGGTAAGAGAAGCTCGAAGAATTTAGAGAGTTCTACATCCTCAGTTGAAGGTAGTCTCAAAAGCAAGGAGAGCAATGATGTCAGGTACACATTGATATGAGAAGATTAAACCAGCTCATTGCTGCTCAGTGAAAGAAGAAATAGATGGAAATCCTTGGTACTACGATATCAAGAACTTCATCCAAATCGAGCTTATTCCCTGGGGGCATCCGAAAGAAAAAAGAAGAAAAAACCTTGAGAAGGTTAACGACGGATTTTTTTACATTAATGGAGAAGTTTTGTATAAGAGGTCATCTGACAGTTTTTTGCTAAGATGCTTAGATGGAGTTGAAGCCAGAAACGTGTTGCGAGAAATCCACGAAGGAATTTGCTCATCCCATGCTAATATGCATATGATGGATAGGAAAATGCACAGAAATGGTTATTTCTGGAAGTCATTAGAGATTGATTGCATGGACTATGTTCGCAAGTGTCATAAATATTAAGTCCATGATGACAAGATGGATGTCCCTTCGGCTCCTATGTTTAACTTGATATCTCTGTGGCCTTTTGCAAATGAGGGGAATTGATGTGATTGGGTATATCAACCAAAAGCCAGCAATGATCATGGGTTTATTCTTGTGACTATTCACTATTTCACAAGATGGATAGAAGCTCGGTCATTTGCTCATGTAACGTAGAAGGGTGTCGAAGAAATTTGCTTGATATGTCGATGCAGACCACCAGAAAAGATCATAACTGACAATGCTCAGAACTTCAATAAAAATTCTGCGCTAAATGGGAAATCAAGCAAACTCACACTGGGGGCAAATACGCTGGGGGCAAGTACAGTAAGGGACAATAAGAGATTTGAAGTTTGAGGATACAGTGACAACATTAAGAATCAATAGAAGGGAGGATGTTTAACGATGAAAAACCAATATTGGGAACAATCAAATTGAGATAGGACAAGAGTCGATGGGAAGGACAAGTTCAAAAAAAAAAAAAAAAGTTCAAAAAAAAAAAAAAAAAAAAAATGATGATGGTGATCCTCGGTCTGTGAAACCCTTAAACACTTTTTGAGCCTATGATTCTCGGCTATCATCGGAATGCTCAGCAGTTAGAGACCAGAATATGGATCTTGATAGGAATACAAATAATTTCACATCAGCTTGGGGGCAAAGAAGCATAAGCAAATGATTGATTTAGTGAAATTCATCAATGAGCACCAACAGATTCAGCTCAGGGCAACATGGCTTAATAGAGAGTGATGGTGTGGTAAGCTTCAGCGGTGATTGAGAATAAAATTGCATTTGAAGGGCAATTTTAGATTTCAGAAATATCATCTTACTCGCAGATTTGTTTGTCTCCAAAGATTTGTTGCATGGTTGCATTTTGATAAATGTTGGAAAGTATACAAGCCGTAAAGGTTGATCATGAGATAATTGTTGCGGAGCTAGTCGACTCAAGGTTCAGTTCACTGCATCAATGCGAGAGACAGAAAAAACCTCGTTAATGACAATATCATATTTCTTTGCAAACAAAACGGATTTGTTTAGAAGAAATTAAGTCTATGACGAAGAGTTTCAGATTGCATGGCCGGAACAGCTGCATCAACTCAAGGCGATATTGATCGCATGAATGTCGGTGATAGTAGCATTACATCTCCTCTCCCAAGCTAAGAGAAATTTCTTGATGATAGCATGGAGCATGCACCGATGAATTTGGGATGCATTTATGGATGACTTCCATGAAGGTTGATGATGACGTACTCCAAAAGAAACATGATTCAATTGATGGAGAAAATTGATTAACTGATCGACAACCGAAGATGAGGTCAGCATTAGTAAGCTTTGCAATGATTGCTAGCAAACACACGCGAACCAGAGAGTTGTTGTTGAGAGAATCCAAGAAGATGGATGATACGCTAGAAGAAGCAATGTGTTTGAGACTTGATGACAACAAAGCTTTGGACACTAGGCAAAGACATCCTACGACAATGGAGCATCAGAGAAAGGGGACCTATATTTCTCAGGTAAGTATACATGTATCATCATGCATTGCATCCCCATAATCATCTTCTTTCACCAGGTCGGTCACCCATAAAAATGAGGCCATGATATCCGGGTCGGTCACCCATAAAAATGAGACCATGATATCTGGGTCGGTCACCCATAAAAATGAGGCCATGATATCCGGGTCGGTCACCCATAAAAATGAGACCATGATAGCTGGGTTGGTCACCCATAAAAATGAGACCATGCTAGCCGGGTCGGTCACCCATAAAAATGAGACCATGATAGCCGGTCTGGTCACCCATAAAAATGAGACCATGATATGCGTGGTCGGTCACCCATAAAAATGAGGCCATGATATCCGGGTCGGTCACCCATAAAAATGAGACCATGATATCTGGGTCGGTCACCCATAAAAATGAGACCATGATATCTGGGTCGGTCACCCATAAAAATGAGACCATGATATGCAGGGTCGGTCACCCATAAAAATGAGACCATGATATCCGGGTCGGTCACCCATAAAAATGAGACCATGCTAGCCGGGTCGGTCACCCATAAAAATGAGACCATGATATCCGGCCTGGTCACCCATAAAAATGAGACCATGCTAGCCTGGTCTGGTCACCCATAAAAATGAGACCATGATATCGTGGTCGGTCACCCATAAAAATGAGACCATGATATGTGGGTTGGTCACCCATAAAAATGAGACCATGAAATCCGGCCTGGTCACCCGTAAAAATGAGACCTCACTAACTCCTGCCTGGTCACCCGTAAAAATGAGACCTCACTAACTCCGGCCTGGTCACCCGTAAAAATGAGACCTCACTAACTAGGGCTCGGTCACCCGTAAAAATGAGACCCCACTAACTCCGGCCTGGTCACCCGTAAAAATGAGACCTCACTAACTCCGGCCTGGTCACCCGTAAAAATGAGACCTCACTAACTAGGGCTCGGTCACCCGTAAAAATGAGACCCCACTAACTCCGGCCTGGTCACCCGTAAAAATGAGACCTTACTAACTAGGGTCGGTCACCCGTAAAAATGAGACCTCACTAACGCTGGCCTGGTCACCCGTAAAAATGAGACCTCACTAACCAGTGGTCTGGCCACCCGTAAAAATGAGACCTCACTAACTCGGGCGGTCACCCGAAAAATGAGACCTCACTAACTCCGGCCTGGCCACCCGAAAAATGAGACCTCTTTCCTTTCTAAGTTGGGGTGGTCACCCGTCATAATAAGACCGGGTAAGTCATGCGTTGCAATGAGATAATTTTCAGTGTTTTCTTTACAACACTTACTAAGCTAAAGTCTTTTACAAAGACTTTAGTCGTAAGCATTGTAAAGAAGGGGGCAATCATTGTAACTCCAATTTTGGGTCATGCCCCAAAACTATCAGAAAATAACAAAAATAAAATAAAATGGGGATGGTGTCGGTAAAAGATCAAGTTAAAATTTTGAACATTTTTGGAAAAATCGATTGTACCCTTTTTGTGCCCAGAAATGAAAAACACGGATCCAAAGCTAAAGTAATTTATTATGAGATAAATCCGCGTATAGATTAAGTCATGAAATATAATTATATTTTTATGGACCGATTTGATACAGTCGTGGGTTAATATAATTATATTCAGGAATTAATTTAGGTGCAGTTGAAGGGGTTAATTAAGCTTGACGACTTAATTATACTTAAATTGATCAAATTAATTTTAAGTGCTTAGTTAATAAGAAATCAAGTGCTTAAATTTAATTCGGGCTCAATTGATGATATTTGAATTTTCGTTGATCAATTTGAATTTTTTCAAGCCAATTAAGCGAAATCGGGGACCCAATTGAACAAATTAAGAGTTTCATGGTCAAGTGGGGAACTATATCGCACAGATAAAAACAAGGACCAAAGTAAAAGGTGCGTAAAATTTAAAGTTAACTTTGAATTTTTTTCACAAGGACATAATTGCACAAGATCACAAATTTAAGTTCAATTGAGGGTGCAATTAAAAGAGTAACCGATTGAAGGACCAAAATGTATTTTGCACCCAAAAGCAACAAAACTTGACCCACTCAAAAACCCATATTTTTCAACATGCACATTGAGCAACCCACCCATTTTCCTTGAGCCACCCGAATCCCACTTGTCAAAAATAACCTTGAGCCATGAGACCCCCGGTTTTAGGGGACCAAACTGGACGTAAATACAGGGAGAGGATATTTCACGAGAGGAGGAGACAGGGAAGAGAGAGGGGGAAAGAGGGGGAGGCCAGGAGATTTTGACGTAAAAGAACTCAGGAATTTGGGGGACTGGGGGAGCCGTGGGTGTTCCCTCTCCTTCTCGGCTGAAGAACGAAGACCGTCGACCATCCTTCATCCCCTCTTCTCTCTCGGCCTCACAAGAACCCCAGGACCACCATCGCCTCATGCTCTGAGCCTTTGTTTTCCCTCATTCTCTCTTCCACTCGGTCGTCTCCCTCTCGGACTGAAACCAGGAAGCTCTCTCTCTCTCTCGGCAAGCTCTTCCCCTCGGCGCAAGAAAAAAACCATCGTCGACCACCCTCTTCTCGCTGGTAGCACCAGTTCAGCATCACCATCCCTCCCTTTCTCAGCCCCGGTATCTCTCTCTCTCTCTAAAAAACCCGAAGCTTCCTCCTCTCTCTCTACATTTCGGGGCCGTTTAAACCAGCACCTCGGGCCACCCAAAACCACCACCTTTCACCATCATTAGCTTCCCAAGACCCCCAGCGGATCAGCCCTCGTCTCCGGCGAACCAGCAGCAGCAACAGTCCCTTCGCAGCAGCAGCTCCGGCGACTTCCATCGCCTTTTCCGGCGAGCTCAAACCACCATTCTCGATATCGTCACGACCAAAAGAACCACCTCGACGTCCTCTACACGAAGATATTAACAGAATTCTCATTCGTTGCACTCGGAAAATCACCATTTTCTACTGTTTATCTTCTTCATTTTGCAAAATCCCGGTTACTGTTTGCGTAAAGTAACCGGGTCGGGTCGGGCTTTGTGTCCGACCCGGACCCTAAGTAGTCTGGGCCACGACCCGGCACGTGAATATCGGGCCACGGCCGGCACGTGAATGGTACAGGCCACGGCCCGCACTGAGATTCGTCCGGGCCACGACCTGCATCGGATGCAAGGTCGAGTCATCGACCACTGAGAGCTACTGGGTCGGCAACTGATTTTAAATAGGGTGGATGGATCGCCAATTCACTCTAAAATATATATATATATATATATATATATATATAATATAATATAATAATATAAATAGTAAAAAAATATAAAAAAATATAAAAAATATTTTTATTTTTTATACAAAAAATCTAAAAAAAATGTGTTATTTTTCTTGCATAAGGCCAATACACTAGCATATTTTAAAAATTGTTTTCTTTTAAAAAATATATATTATCTTGGGTTTTTGAAGAAAAAATGAATTTTAGCATGGATTTTGCTAAAGGAAAATCATTTCTTGCATTTTGAGATTTTACAATATGTTTGTAAAATCCAAAGGGTATTGGCCAATATTCAAAAAGTATAAAAAAAAACTTTTCGGTGATTCATATTATTTATTTTCTGGAGTTTGGATAAATTCTATCCAAAATATTCGGCGTAAACATGTAAATATTTTTTTTTTATATTTTAGCAATTATAAGACAAACAAAAACATCAAGCAGCTTACCTTAGGTAGGGCGTACTAGGGGTGCTAAAACCTTCCCTTTACGCAACCAGTCCCTTACCCTAGAATCTCTGCAAGACCAGTACTAGGTTTCCTAGTAACCGTAATACTAGGTGGCGACTCCTTTTGTTAAAAAAATAAATAATTCCCCCGACACATAATTATCTCCCCCGCTCATGGGGACTAGTTGCCACGACGCCGCTCGCCAGCCATTTTTGGGGTGCGACAATCTTATTACCAAGATTGCTGCTAGGATGGAGGGGTGGGAAGCTAAGGTCTTATCTACGGGTGGACGTATTACCATTCTTAAGAGTATTCTCACCTCGATGCCTCTTTACCTTTTACATGTTATTGTCCCTCCCAAATCGGTTATATGTAGGATCGAAAGGCTCTTCAACAAATTCTTATGGATCTCCAAAGGGCAAAGGAGAATTCACTGGGAATGTTGGGAGGATTTATGTTATCCGGTAGAGGAATGGGGTCTTGGAATGCGTAGGCTAAAGGACCTCGTCCATGCTATGAGTTTGAAGCTTTGGTGGAGGTTTCGGACTGTCAATAACCTTTGGTCAAATTTCATGAAAAGTAAATACGGCTATAACAGTGCTTCCTTTTCAGGAGGTGCGAGCATCCATGACTCTCCAATTTGGAAAAGACTTTCTAAGGCAAGTCGTGCTTGCGAAGATCTGATACGCTGGAAGGTTGGTCGTGGAAAGATTAGTTTTTGGCATGACATTTGGGTAGATGACTCTGCTTTATCAAGGTATAATCCTCCAATTGGAGAATCCCATCTCCCTGTATCTGCTTATTGGAGGGATAATACGTGGTTCCTAGATCATGTGAGATCTAAAATTGCAAATGAAACAGTAGATTCTTTATCCCTCATTGAGGTGTCCAGTACCAGAGTTGATCATCCTCTTTGGACCCTCACCGCTAATGGTGGTTTTACTATGTATAGTGCTTGGAATAGGGTGCGTCAAGTTTCCGATCGTCAATCAATTTTCTCAAAAATTTGGCATGCTTCTATTCCTTTAAAGATTTCATTTTTTATATGGAGGTTGCTAAATAATTTTATTCCAGTGGACACCAGGATTCAGAGTAAGGGGATATGCATGGTCTCTAAATGCCATGGCTGTAATGATATTGAATCTTTGGAGCATTTATTTTTGTTCTGTCCGAGTGTGTCGCTGGTTTGGAATTTCTTTGCTGCGTTGTTCTCTGTGAGTCTGCCCGTTGATGGATCGATTAGGCACTGGATCTCTGCATGGTTCTTTTCAGGAGATTATGTCTATGATGGCCATATTAGAATTATTCTCCCGATATTTGTCTTATGGTTTATTTGGCTTGAGAGAAATGATGCGAAACACAGGAACATGGGTTTCTATCCCGACAGGATTCGCTGGAAATGTCAAGGGTTGATTTTCAATCTTTTTCAAGCAGGGCTCTTAAAGAGGAGGAATTGGAAGGGTGATATGAAATTGGCCTCCTCCTTTGGGTGTCATTATGTCTCTGATCAAGTGTATTTTCCTAAAATGGTTAGATGGATTAAACCAAAGGAGAATTGTTTTAAGCTTAATGTGGATGGGAGTTTTCAAGGAAGAAGTGTCATGTCTGGTGGTGGGGGTATTCTCCGCGACTGGCACGGCAATGTTTCCTTTTATTTCTATCTTCCTCTAAAAGCCAAATCCGCCTTACACGCAGAAATTCTAACTTTATATCATGGCCTGCGTATATGCAAAGATAGAGGTATTAGGAAGGTGTGGATCGAAATGGATGCCCTTTCAGTTATTAATCTTGTTCAAAATCGATGTATTGGATCCTGGGAGGTATGTTATAGTCTCCAGGGTATTTACGATTGCTTACAGTCCTTTCAATTCCATTTATCTCATATCTATAGGGAAGGTAATCAAGTAGCAGATCACCTCGCATCTATAGGGGCTAAGGCTGATAATTTGCATATAGGATCTTCCATTGAGGGTTTTAATATTTTGAGAGGTATGATTAGAACCGATAAATTAAATCTTCCTTATTTCCGTCATGCTTTTATCTAGTATATGTTTCTGGTGCTCTTTATTTCTCCATGGAATCCTAGAGAGTCAGGTTTCTTTGGCTTTTTGGAAGGTGTGGCAGCTAGCGATCTTCTGAAGCCTTTGTATTTCTTTGGAGGTTTGGTTTGGTCCCCCTCCAAATTATTGTTTGTTTCTATTGTTTTTCTGTACAAAGATGGGTTTGTCCATCTCTTTTATGCTTTGGAGGTTTGGTTTGGCCCCCCTCCAATTTGTTTTTATTTTTCTAGACTCTTTTGTATGAAGATGGGGTATGTCCATCTCTTAGTGTGCTTTGGAGGTTTGGTTTGGCCCCCCTCCAATTTTGTAAGTTTTTCTTTGTTTTATTAATAAATGTCGTCCAGGGTTCCGCCCCTGGTTTTTTTTTTTTAAAAAAAAAAAAAAAAAAAAAACCCTAAACCCTAAACCCTAAACCCTAAAACCCTAAACCCTAAACCCTAAACCCTAAAAATAAAACTAAAATAAAATAAAATAAAATAAACCCTAAATAAAATAAATAAAAATAAAAATAAATAAAATAAAATAAATAAAGTAAAAACTAAAATAAAACTAAAAATAAAAAACTAAACTAAAACCTAAATAAACTAAAATAAATAAATAAACTAAAAATAAAACCTAAACCTAAAATAAACTAAATAAATAAAACCTAAATAAAACCTAAATAAAAATAAAATAAATAAAAACCTAAAAATAAATAAAACCTAAATAAACTAAAACTAAAATAAAAAAAATAAACTAAAAACCTAAACCTAAACTAAACCTAAATAAAAAAACTAAAAAAATAAACTAAATAAACTAAAACTAAAAAAAAATAAAAATAAAAAAAAAAATAAAATAAAAATAAAATAAACTAAACCTAAATAAAAACTAAAAACTAAACCTAAACTAAACTAAACCTAAAATAAACTAAAAAACTAAATAAAATAAAATAAAACTAAAAACTAAAAACTAAAAACATAAATAAATAAAAATAAAATAAAATAAAAAAACTAAACTAAACTAAACCTAAAAAACCTAAAATAAATAAACTAAAACTAAACCTAAACCTAAACTAAATAAAACCTAAACTAAAACTAAATAAAAACCTAAAAATAAAAATAAAATAAAACTAAACTAAAAATAAAAATAAAAATAAACTAAAACTAAAAAAAAACATAAACCTAAACTAAACCTAAACTAAAAAAACCTAAACTAAACTAAACCTAAACCTAAAATAAACTAAAAACCTAAAAACCTAAATAAATAAAAATAAAATAAAACTAAACTAAAAATAAACTAAATAAACTAAAATAAAATAAACTAAACTAAACTAAACATAAAATAAAATAAACCTAAATAAAACTAAATAAACTAAAAACTAAACCTAAACCTAAAAAATAAACCTAAAACCTAAACCTAAACTAAAAACCTAAACCTAAAAAAATAAATAAATAAAAATAAACTAAAAATAAACTAAAATAAAATAAACCTAAATAAAATAAACTAAACTAAAAACCTAAAAACTAAACCTAATAAATAAAAACTAAACTAAACTAAAACTAAACTAAATAAACTATTAAATGCATAATAGCTCAAATAAAAAAAAAAACCCTAAACCCTAAACCCTAAACCCTAAACCCTAAACCCTAAAAACCCTAAACCCCTAAACCCCTAAACCCTAAACCCTAAAACCCTAAAACCCTAAAACCCTAAACCCCTAAAACCCTAAACCCTAAACCCCTAAAACCCTAAACCCTAAACCCCTAAAACCCTAAACCCGAAACCCTAAATCCTAAACCCTAAACCCTAAACCCTAAACCCTAAACCCTAAACCCTAAACCCCTAAACCCTAAACCCTAAACCCTAAACCCTAAACCCTAAACGCTAAACCCCAAAACCCCAAAACCCCAAAACCCCTAACCCTAAACCCAAAACCCTAAACCCAAAACCCTAAACCCTAAACCCTAAACCTAAACTAAACTAAACTAAATAAACTAACTAAACCTAAACCTAAATAAAACTAAATAAAACCTAAAACTAAAAAAATAAACTAAAACTAAACTAAACTAAAAAACTAAACTAAACCTAAATCAAGCAAAGGTCTCCAGAGCTTGAAAGGAATTTCGGTCCGATAAAATGTAACCAGCCATCGTTGAAAGTTCTTAGATTTGATTCGGATTGCTCATTAAAGACTTGGGATCAACAAAGTTCCTTGAGATGACTTGATTTCAGTAGTTTTGAGTGCGTGAATTAGTCTGTAACTACATACAATTTGAGTGGATATATGTGTTTCTCAAAAAAAAACCTAAACCCTAAACCCTCAAACCCTAAAAGCCTAAACCCTAAACCCTAAACTAAATAAACTAAAAATAAATAAATAAAATAAAATGAAACTAAACTAAATAAATAAACCTAAACCCTTGGCATGCGGAGATCGAAGGACCTCGTCAAGGCCATGGGTTTGAAGCTTTAGTGGCATTTACGTCATCGTCAATAACCTATGGTCAAATTTCATGAAAAGTAAATATGGTTATAACAGTGTTTCCTTCTCAGGTGGGGGGAGCGTCCATGATTCTGCAATCTGGAAAAGACTTTCTAAGGTCGGCCGTGCTTGCGAAGATCTAATTCGTTGGAAGGTTGGTTGTGGAAAGATTAATTTTTGGCATGACATTTGGGTAGATGACTCTGCTTTATCTAGGTTCAATCCTCCAATTAGAGAATCTCATCTCCCTGTATCTTTTTATTGGAGGGACAATATGTGGCATCTAGATCAAGTGAGATCTAGAATTCCAAATGATATAGTGGATTCTTTAAACCTCATTACGGTCTCCAGTACCAGAGTTGACCATTCAATTTGGACTCTCACTGCAAATGGTGGTTTTACTATGTATAGTGCCTGGAATAGGGTGCGTCAAGTTTCCGATCGTCAATCAATTTTTTCAAAAATTTGGCATGCTTCTATTCCTTTAAAGATCTCATTCTTTATATGGAGGTTGCTCAATAATTTTGTTCCAGTGGACACCAGGATTCAGAGTAAGGGGATATGTATGGTTTCTAAATGCCATGGCTGCAATGATACTGAATCCTTGGAGCATTTATTTTTGTTTTGTCCGAGTGTGTCGCTGGTTTGGAACTTTTTTGCCGAGCTGTTCTCTATTAGTCTTCCTGTTGATGGATCGATTAGGCACTGGATCTCTGCTTGGTTTCTTTCAGGTGATTATGTCTCTAAAGGGCATATTAGAATTATTCTCCCGATATTTGTCTTATGGTTTTTTTGGCTTGAGAGAAATGATGCAAAGCACAGGAACATGGGTTTCTATCCCGACAGGATTCGCTGGAAATGTCAAGGGATGATTTTCCAGCTTTTTCAAGCGGGGCTCTTAAAGAGGAGGAATTGGAAGGGTGACATGAAATTGTCCCTCTCTTTTGGGTGTCATTATGTTCTAGATCAAGTATACTTCCCCAAAATGGTTAGATGGATTAAGCCTAAGGAGAATTGTTTTAATCTTAATGTGGATGGGAGTTTTCAAGGAAGAAATGCCATATCTGGGGGTGGGGGTATTCTCCGCGACTGGCACGATAATGTTTCTTTTTATTTCTTTCTTCCATTAAAGGTATTAGTAAGGTGTGGATCGAAATGGATGCCCTATCGGTAATTAATCTTATTCAAAATCGATGTATTGGGTCCTGGGAGGTTTGCTATAGTCTGCAGGGGATTTATGATTGTTTACAGTATTTTCAATTCCATATATCTCATATCTACAGGGAAGGTAATCAAGTAGCAGATCATCTCGCTTCTCTAGGGACTAAGGCTGAAATTTTGCATATAGGGTCTTCAATTGAGGGTCTTAATCCTTTAAGAGGAATGATTAGAACTGATAAATTAAATCTTCCTTATTTTCGACATGCTTTTGTCTAGTATTTGGTTTTGGTGCTCTTTTATTTCTCTATCGATTCCTGTAGATTCAGGGTACTTTGGTTTTACTGAAGATGTGGCAGCAAGCGACTCTCTGAAGCAAATGTATTTCTTTGGAGGTTTGGTTTGGCCCCCCTCCAAATTATTGTTTGTTTTTCCTTTTTAATAAAACTCGTCCAGAGTTCCGCCTGGTTTTTATAAAAAAAACCCTAAACCCCAAACCCCAAACCGCGAAACCGAAACCACAAAACCTAAACCTAAACCCCAAACCCCAAACCCTAACCCCAAACCCAAAACCCTAAACCCTAATCCTAAACCTAAACCCTAAATCCCTAACCCTAAACCCTAAACCCCTAAATCCTAAACCCTAAACCTAAAACCCTTTGTTCCAGTGGATACCAGGATTTAGAGTAAGGGGATATGCTTGGGCTCTAAATGGCATGGTTGTAATGATATTGAATCTATGGAGCATTTATTTTTATTTTTTGTCCGAGTGTGTTGTCGGTTTGGAACTTTTTTGCTGCGATGTTCTCTGTTAGTTTACCTTTTGATGGATCAATTAGGCACTAGCTCTCTACATGGTTCTGAAGGTCATATTAGAATTATTATTTCGATATCTGTTTTATGGTTTATTTGGCTTGATAGAAATGATGTTAAGCATATCAATTAGGCACTAGCTCTCTATATGGTTCTGAAGGTCATATTAGAATTATTATTCTGATATTTTTTTATGGTTTATTTTGCTTGATAGAAATGATGTTAAGCATAGGAACATGAGTTTCTATCCTAACAGGATTCGCTGGAAATGTCAAGTGAAGATTTTCCAACTTTTCCAAACGAGGCTTTTAAAGAGGGGGAATTGGAAGGGTGATATGAAATTGGCCTCCTCTTTTGGGTGTCATTATGTTTTAGATCAAGTGTATTTTCCTAAAATGGTTTGATGGATTAAACCAAAGGAACATTGTTTTAAGCTTAATGTGGATGGGTGTTTTCACGGGAGAAGTGTTACGTCTAGTGGTGGGGGTATTCTCCGCAACTAGCATGGCAATGTTTCCTTTTATTTCTTTCTTCCATTAAAAGCCAAATCCACCTTACACGTAGAAATTCTAACTTTATATCATGGCCTGCGTATTTGCAAAGATAGAGATATTAGTAAGGTGTGTATCGAAATGGATGCTCTTTTGGTTATTAATCTTGTTCAAAACTGATGCATTGGTTCCTGGGAGGTATGTTATAGTCTGCAGGGTATTTATGATTGTTTAAATTCTTTTCAGTTCCATTTATCTCATATCTATAGGGAAGGTAATCAAGTAGTTGATCATCTTGCTACTTTAGGGTCTAAGGCTGATAATTTGCATATTGGATCTTCCCTTGAGGGTTTTAATTATTTAAGAGGACTAATTAGAACTGATAAATTAAATCTTCCTTATTTTTGTCATGCTTTTATCTAGTTCTTGTTTCTGGTGTTTTTTATTTCTCCATGGATTCTTGTAGATTCAGGTTACTTTGGTTTTTTTGGAAGTTATGGCAGCTATCGATCATCTGAAGCTATTGTATTTCTTTGGAGGTTTGGTTTGGCCCCCCTCAAAATTATTGTTTGATTCTAGCGCTTTTTTGTAGGAAGATGGGGTTTGTCCATCTCTTTTATGCTTTGGAGGTTTGGTTTGGCCCCCCTCCAAATTGTTTTTTATTTTCTAGAGCTCCTTGTATGAAGATGGGGTGTGTCCATCTCTTAGTGTGCTTTGGAGGTTTGGTTTGGCCCTTTCCAATTTTGTAAGGTTTTCTATTTTTTTAATAATAATTTCGTCCAAGGTTTCGTCCCTGGTTTTAAAAAAAAACCCTAAACCCTAAAACCTGAACCCCAAACCCTAAACCCTAAACTTTTTTTTTGAACAATGTAATATTCATAGAAAAGAAAAGGGAAGAATTTACAAGAGAGAGGGAACACTAGGATCCCTAAAAACAGACCAGTCAGAAGCCCAGAAAAAAGAGAAACTAAACCTTCTTAAACAAATAGAAGGCCAAAAAAAAAAACAAAACGAGGGGGCCTTTAGTACAGGCCTAAAAGAAAAAAGGAACTGAAAGAAAACAGCCCACAAAAACGGAGAGAGGGGCTGAGATACAAGGCCTAAACCCAAAACCCAAAACCCAAACCTCAAACCCTAAACCCTACACCCTAAATCCGAAATGTGAAACTCAAAACTCTAAACCCGAAACCCTAAACCCTACATCCTAAATCTGAAACGCAAAACCTGAAATCCTAAATTTGAAACCCAAAACCCTAAACCCAAAACTCAAACCCCAAACCCAAAACCGAAAGCCCCAAACCTCTAAACCCTAAGGTTGTTTATTATGTTGTAATTTGTTCCCAAAGGTTTTTTAGGCGGCGTTGTTGTAGTAGGCTTCAGTATAGGGAGCATTTTGTGGGTAGATTGTAGGATGACAGCGAGATGGTGGATTTATGGTGGTGGGCTTTCTATAGATATGAGGAATGCGATGACTGACTAGAAAATAGAGGGGGTGAGTTGGTGAACGGTTGGGGATGGTGGGTGGTCAAATGAAAATTGGCTGGTTCTTTTGCTTGAGAGCTTCTCTCTCTTATTCACTCTCTAAAAATCTTATAATGAATCGTCCCTAAACTCCAAACCCAAAAACCTAAACCTGAAACCCTAAAACCTGAAATCCTAAACTCAAAACCTAAACTTAAACCCGAAATCTTAAAATCTATATTTGGTTTTGGAACATTTTAAATGTATATTAGAAAGAAGAATTTATAAAAGGATAGCATTAAGTTGCCAACCCAACTCAGGAAACATGCTTCCTTAGCCTAACCCCAATCTCTTAAGGCTTAAAAATTCCTCAAGGCCTAGAGCCTAAAGTCTTACAAGACAGAAGCCAAACAATCTTACAAACAAGCTAAAGGCCTAACCCTCCCAATCACCTGATCTAACGTAGCTAAAAGGTCGAGTAGCAGATCCCTAGAAGAAATTCAGACTTTGAAGCCGAAAGGCCCCTAAAGACAACCAACGACTGCTGAGATGATTGGGCCAAAACCTGACCTCCTCGGGCTACTGGCCTTCTAGCGAAAACTCCAACAGGCGTCATAGTTAAGCCCAACCCCACCAAATCATATATCCTATTTTATCTTGATAGTGTCAGGAACGTTGGCCATGCAAGCTAAATGAGTGCTTATGATTTGGTAGATTTCCTTCACTAGGTATTGGCTATTTTGCATTTGCTCCTTGAAGACCCTTTTATTCCTTTCCTGTCAAATAAGGTAAACCATGGATGCAAGAATGATCTTATTTGATGAGTTATCATCAGTTATACAAATTATGTATTTTGAACTAAACTTCAGAAGAAACTATTGTTTTTTTGGTTTTGTGAAAATAGAAAGCTGATTCAAAACATATAGGATTATGAGTTGAACTCTTAGATATGTTTGTTAAATATATTTTACTTCTTTACAGTCATTTTTTAGTATGTCTTCTTTTATATATTCAAATAATCCTAATATTCTGCCCTTGGTATGTTAGTAGGATTCTGTCATCATTTTACTTTTGAATTATATTCAATTTTGAGTCAAGTGAGTGGATGATATTTAATGTACATGAGAAATATTATAAATATTTTATCTGCTAGTATTCGGATTGTGCTTCTTGATAATATATACATTGATTACTATTCTTATACGATAAAGCATGACCAATTATTGAATATACATTCTTGATATGTGCAAATATATGCTTCTGAATTGATAGCTCCTCATATCATTGATACCATGAGTTGAGCCTTGAGATATGAATATGTATATTAGATGTTATCTACTCACTGAGTTGTTGAACTCATCCTCTCATTATTTATTATTTTCAGATTCGTAAATTGTTGGCAAATCATTATTGTTGAAATTTCAGAACTTATTATTTTGGATGTAATTGACACTTTTGTTTTTATGTCTAGTTACCAGTCCACAATCAGAATAAGATGTTTTTGACTCTTGTATTAAGACAATCAAACTATATTATAAGTTTACTTTATTATTTATGATGCGTTGAACTTTGAATATAAATGATAAGTTTGTGAGTTTTGGTTAGCATAGGTGTGGGAACTTGGAGAGGGACCATGTCTCTGTGTCGATCACGGATCCGAGAATCGGGTCGTGACAATTACCATGAAAGGCATAATTATTAATATTGTACGCATTATAACTATTATAATAAATAACAATTTCTATTAGTATTATGATTAATAATGTCACTAATTTTATCATAATTATAATAAATAAATTATCATTACAATTACAGCTAAAACAAAACGAATTATTAAATTACTCTAAGGATAAAAAAATCAAAATTTTTAACAATAGAGCAAGCAAGAAAAAAGACTAAATCTATTATTATTATTGTTATTGCGTAAATAATGGGAAGAAGAAAATTATATCAAAGAATAAAAAAAATAAAATTTTAAGAGAAAAGCAAAAAAAAATGAGAAAATAAAAATAATTATAATTGGGTGAAAAAAATCATTTCACATGAAGACCAAATAAAAGAAATAAAAAAAAGAACAAAGAGAAAAAATATCAATTTTTAAACGATCACAATCAAAAACTAAAATTTAAGATTTAAATTATTTAAAAAATATTACCTCAACAAAAGAGAAAATACTAAAAATTAAAAACAAAAACAAAGAGCATATATATGTAAACATGGACAAAAATAGAGACAATTTAAGACCTAAAAAAAAAGGAATAAAGGAATTAAAATTAGAAATTAAAAGTATAAGGACTGAAATGAAAACAAAATATAATCAATTTCCATCAAAGGATAACATTGAAAAATTTAAAACCTTTGTACTGGATATATTAAGAGATTTTAACCCAATCCGAAAATTAAAAGAATAAGAACCAAATTGCAACCTAAATATATAATCAATTTCCATCGAAGGACAAAATTAAAACAAATCAAAACTTCTATAAAAAAATCAGGACCATACAACACTATCAAAACATAAGGGATTTAAAAGAAAACACCAAAACATTGGAGACTGCCCAACACTTTCACTTGCAGTAGAGAGAAAAGGGGGAGAAAATTTTCGACCGACAACCGGCATGTTTACAGCAATTGTGGGACACAACGCGCTCCATCATGGGGTGGAGGACATGGAGACACATCCGGTGACACGTCTGATGGTCGTTTTTCACTGCCAGAATGGCCTTCACGCGCTGCTCGAAGGGGGCGTGAGGCCGAAAACCCACGGCACATCAAGTGGACATACTTGTAGTATTCGGTAGAAATTAATATTTAAAAAATGATTCAATTACTTAAACACCTCTACAACTAATTCTTGATTTTTGTCTTTTACGGGGGCTAAAAAGTATATACGCATTTATTTTACTGTTCAAAATAATATTTAATTAATGATCAATTACCTAAATACCTCTATAATCAATTCTTATATTTTGTTTTTTATGTGGGTATATCAGTATTTCACATTGAATTTATTGTTCATTAATAATGTGTAATTACCAAGACACCCTACGGGTAAATCTTGATTTTGTGTTTTATTAGGCGATATTATGTTTATTTTACTGTGTATAGAAATGTAAAAATCAAAACTATCCATGATACCAAGGCTAAAACTCACCGAACTGAGAGCTAAAATTGTAATTATAATATTAAAATTCACAATAATCTCCCTCTAATACTACGATAAAACCTTGAGGTGCTTCAACTTTTTGTATAATAAAATAAATCACTTCACAACGACCAGTTTTTTATAAGATAACACAGGTAAAAGATATTTAAAAATATAAAACAATTTCATTATTCACATGTGTACTTCATTTGATATAATATTTAGGTGTGTAAAATAATATTTTTAGCATTAGTTTACAATTTTTATTTTTAGTAAATGAGTTTTTAGCTTGCATTTGCTTTTATGGTTCATTAGACTCTATCAGCATGTTCAAATCACTGAGAGTGTAATATGGACTGAGTTTTTTAAGCCAATTAATAAATTTATAGAGTTTGGATTTGGCTGTCACCTGAGCACATAGGGAAAAGGTTTCAATGTCTCTCATGAGATGAAAGAAGGTACACTTAGGATAATGTCAAACTCTGATTTTCTAGAGTAATTTGTTTGTCACACTGAGAGATCTAATTGGATAAGTTTATTTAACTTGCTTAATTATGTAATTAAGTAGCATAACGATTGCATCATGCAAAGGGATGAATTCATTCAAATGGGGACAAAGTAATGGAGGTTGGAAAACTACGCTTTTTTTTTTCCTACTCACGAAAATTTCGGGGATTAACATCGATATTCGACCTTAAGCTTACAGATTTTTCAGCATCCATCCATTCCTTCCTTACAGGTTGCCTATTGGTGACCTTCCTAGTTTACAAGTCTTTTAGGAAATTACAGGAAGAAAATACAAAAAGAGCAAAATCTCCTTCTTCTCAAACCTTAGTTTCTTGAACCGACTCGGATCCTGCAAGGGGTACAATTCAGTAATCTAAGATTCTTACATCTGTTGTTCACTCAACCTGCGGCGATCAAGGGAACTGAAACCCTCCCCCAACTCCGTCAGCTGCTGCATTCGACTTTTGTGGGCTAATAGCAATCCATAGCAAAGAGATTGTTATGGCAATGAGACCAGACCAAACGAACACAATGGTTGGGGTCTTCCCTCTCCTCCCCATCAAGCCCTTGGCAAAAGGATACAAATGAACCAGCACCCAGAAGCTAAAGAAAGCTCCACCAATAAACTTGCTCCACTGCGGAACTGTACTATAAATCGTCCTTATAAAAGCAAAGGCCATGGCAATTATGTTTGTCATGGCAATAACAATGGGCATTATCATCAACGATGTCCACTTCACAAGATACAAGTCTCCGTAGATATCGTCATCTTCATCTCCTCCGGACTTGGAAGTCAATGTGAAAGATATCTCAATTCCTGCAATCACCTTGAGAAGGCCTTGCATGACAGCAGCAAAGTGGGCACTGGTTCCAGAGATAAGCCAGAACTGCTCGTTCCTCCACCACTCCTCTAATTCTATACCAGACCATTTCACCTCTAGAATAGCCAGAACGACGAGGCAAATAGTTATAAGTAGCAAGTAGATTAAAAATGCAACGTCCAGAGTTTGAACAATGAAGTGTCCGGAAAAAAGTGAGAGTGCAGGGAGAAAGCAGTAGACGATCAAGAAAATCGAGGTGAATGGGTAGATGCCAACATTAAGATAAGCAAAGCGTTGGAGGAGTTTAAGTCTCCTACTGGCCAAAAAGGCATTGTTTCTAGAGAAGAAAATCTCAACTGAGCCAGTTGCCCAACGAAGCACCTGGTGGAGACGGTCAGTAAGGTTAATTGGAGCTGAGCCACGAAAGGCATCGCGCTTGGTTATGCAATAGACAGAGCGCCAGCCACGGTTATGCATTCTATAGCCTGTCACAACATCTTCCGTGACTGAACCATAAATCCAACCCACTCGATCCCCCCATTCAGTCTTGTCCTCATACCTAATATACACCAGCAAATAATAATAAGATGGATGGTGAATATTTCGGAATCTATATATATCTTGCTGTAGAGAACCAAACAAACAGGCACAGCTAATTAATGTGGTAATCGATAGCTAGAGTTGATTGATCAATGATGAAATAAAAAGTGTGTATAATACCAGCAAGAAATGACAGACACAGCTTCAGCAACTGTAGGGGCATCAAGTGGTTCACGGGGGACCCTCAAAGCACCAGGAGGACGGCCATAGTTGACAGCAGGATGATCAGCTAGCGGCCGGCCTTGGAACTCGGCTATAGGAATAGATTCAGCTAGCAATGTAGAATTCCCAAAACGCTTGGGTAGCAGATTGAAATCAAGATCAGGATCAAAGGCGGAAGTTGCTAAGGGAAGCGTCTCTGATTCCATCTTTTGTTCTGTCTTGTTTGTATTGGGTGGATCAAATCCGTATAAAGCAAATCTTCTAAACATGCAACCCGTTCCAACATAAACCGGGCCCTGTAATGTATAGACTAATGTAAGACCCATCGCTCATAATGTGTGTATTCTTGTAACTAACAATGGCAATAATTTATATATATATATATATATATATATAAATTATTGCCATTGTGTGTTACAAGAATACACACATTACTGTTAATTATTTCGTTAATTCTAAAGTACCTGAACACCATCAAGGGCACGCATGTTTCCATCAAAAAACACGGTATTGCGATTAGCATATCTATCATTAGGATCAATGCCTTCAAATCTCTGAGGGAACTGTATGTAGCAGATATTTTCACCACCTCTGTCCATCATGAAGCACATTCCTTCCCTGATAGCTTTGCAGTTGTAGATGTAGTGATCGCAATCCAAGTTGAGAATGAATGGACCGTTGGATAGAACGGCAGATGCCCGTACAAGAGCATTCATGGCGCCAGCTTTTTTGTTATGGTCATAACCTGGCCTCTTTTCTCGTGAGACGTACACAAACATAGGTAGTCGTATATCCACATCTGTAAAGTCTATCATCTTATTATCGGCTCCGGCCATGAGAGGGTCAGGGCTAGGAGGCTTCAACATCACCTGCATCCACAAATTAACAATATATAAATTGTCAAATTATTTAGAATTATGATCTAGGAAATACAAAATTAATGATCTCGAATTAAGTAGTTAGTACCTGAAGAATCCCAGCATGGTCACCTTTGGAATGTTCGGAAGTTGGGGACACCCAAGTTCCAGGCCAATGGGTGCCATCAGCCATCCATGTAGCTTTCGAGACCCTTATAGGCTCCAAAGGATCACCTCCACTCTCCCTCATGTGCTTCAACATCTTCATTTCCTCCCTTGCATTGAAAGCATCCGATCTCCTCCTTATTGAATCTGGAAGCCCATTGATCCTCACCTTAAATTCATCATACTCCCTTTTCACCTTCCTTCTGTCTTTCACAAAATCAGGCTTGCTCTTGTTCTTAGTTGGATCAACTTTTAGGCTGAAGTAGGTTTCAGGGTTCCTTGGCTCAATATTATGTTTTCGACAGAATGGAACCCACAAACCAGCGAAGCTCGCTGCCTCAGCCATTGCCTCAAAAGTGAGGAGCGCACCTCCATCATCAGAGATATAGCATGCCACCTTCTCTACCGGATAATCCACGGAGAGAATGGAAAGGATAGTGTTGGCTGTGACAAGTGGTGGCTCTTTATCAGGATCAGCAGTGGACACAAAGAGGTCAACACCAGGGAGATCAGATCGGCCAGTGGGATTGGAAGGCGATGGCATGTCAAACTTGTCACGGAGGACCTCAAGATCAGTGGACCGGTTCATAGGATTAAGTTTGGGAATTATATCCAGGATCCACGAGAAAGCAAACCACACTTCACAAACCACTGACATTCCCCACAGCCATCTTGCATCATCATTGGGATTCACTATTCTCCAATGCAAGAAGAAGCCCAGCACCACCAGTCGTATTAGAATCAGCAACCTGCAAATGTGTATATACGCGCGTGCGCGCGCGCACACACACAACACACACATAAGGAGATAATATGCGATTTATCATTTGTATTGGTATAATTAAGAAATGTTATGGAAAAATCCAAAATTTATTATTTACTTCCCGTGTGCTTAGTCTAAGTATATCCTAGCATGCAGTTCTCCTGCTGCCACCATGGATGACATGCAGCTTAATTTATTTGGGCCTCGGAAAGGTGGATGGTACCCTTTCGCATGCAGCAATTTGGTATGGGATCATAACTATGGGGTTGGACTTGCATTACAAACTCAGTCGTAATTCACAGAACAGCACTAGTCCCTTTTATTTAATAACTCCTTTTTATTGCTGTTCATATTAGCTTCCTCTAATTAAATTAACTGGGACAAAGATGTTAACGCTGCAATTATTAATTATAAGAGCAGTTTATTGTGAGTGCATCCAGAATTAAGACAAAGATAGATGTATGTTACCTGTAAGGGCTGATAACGGCTTGAGAGATTGGCTGTTCGCGACTGAGGGGCTTCCAAGGCTTATCCATATTTTCTAGGATGCCACCCGAAAACCCTTCATCGCCATCATCGCCATACATGTCGTCTTGGGGCCAAAAGGCATTCCCATAGCCGTAAGTACCTTGTGTCTCAAACAACCACCTGTTGTGATCGAAATCTCCATTTTGGTTTCTCTTCATCATTGTCATGTTATTGTGATCACCATCTTTACTTGGAGGTGGTAATGGCAGTGCTCCACTGGAAAAATTTGGTATTTCATCATCGTAATCACCCACCTTGTACAGTTCCTTGCAACCTGGACACAAACCGGTTTCTTTTTGGGCGTCCCCGTAGCAATCCCTACAAATATTGAACCTGCAAAGCAAAATTAATTAACTAAATACATGTTTCTGTAATGATGTCAAATCATGCGCATGCATGCTTGATGATTAATTACATGCCTGCATTCACAAGGTATGACATCATTTCCTCTCTCATCTTTCATGATATTGCCATCACAAGCAGGCATTGCACAGGAAGAGCCCTTGGATCCAGCCATATGAGGATGAGACACCTCCGATTCTATCACCTTGTCCATGAGATGGGCACGCGTAACGCTATTGAACCCGCCTGTGAAAAGAGAATTGGAAACGTATTGCTCTTCGGCCTTGACACCCACGGACGTGTCCATAGGCTGATTGTCGGGTGTGAGAGGAATCTGCACCGTATAGTTCATGTAATCCCCACCGGATAATTCTCCAGAAATATCATTTTCGTCTCTTGATAAACTAACATAGCGACCGCTTGAGGTTCGTCTAGCGAACTTGACAGTTTGGCTGTTGGGACCACGATTTCCCTGCTGGGAGCTGCTGTTGGCGGTGCTTACTGTGCTACGTATGGCCTTCTTAGATGGTTGGGAAGATAGAGATGCCATTAAAATCAATTAGATATCAGTCTGCTGCTGCTTGCTTGTTTAATATTTCTTGACTAAGGACCTAATTGATAACAACATTTATTGTATGAATGTATGTATAAGAGAAAGAATACTCGCCAGAGAAATGAAAATTAAGCCGAAGAGAAGAAGTAAAACTCTTGGAGTGGATAACAGAAAATATATTGGTCTGAAAGGATATATATATATATACCCTCATAACTGCGTGCTAGCAACTATGGACGTACCTATACTTAATTATTGTATGAAGAGTTGAAGGGAATTAAGACAGAAAAGAAGAAAGAAGAAAGGTAGATGAGCATAAAGCAATTGATGGTGGAATTATTAGCTAGGTTGAAGAAGGAATGATTATTGCATGGTTAAATTAAGGTGGGTGGGAGGCACGTCGGAGGACCGATGAATATGAATGACAACAAAATATATAATCGGAGGAGGGAGGTGGAGGTGCATGGGATCTAGCTACTGCGAGGGACCAAGTCTAATATTATATTAAATATTATGGCTGGCTGTGTAGTTGTCACGGATTTGAAGGAGATTGTTTGTTGAGGGATGGATGAAATAAGGAGGGGATAGCAAGTAGTAGTAGTGCAGGCACGCTTCAGCACATTCCCCCCCGGCTCCCCTCCCTCTACCACGTCCATTTATATGATTACTACTACCTGTGTATTTATTTTATGGTAGATTAGGGTTTTGTTTATAAGGTCGTATGTATATCATTAATTAATTTTGACAGACCATTTGGTTTGTTGAAGGATTTATTATATGCTTAAGTGATACTTTCTTAAATTGGTACTGTGTGCAGCAATAACAATATTATAATTAATAGTAATACACAATGGCTGAATCAGATGAGGGCGTCATATTTTCATTCAGTGTTTATTAATTTCCCACTTTCTTCAATCTTAATTATAATAAAGATCCCTTAATTATGTACGGGATGGATTTTTTAATTTCCATGGTGATGATGCTTCAAATTCCATAATGTTATGAAAACTATTTTTTACCAAGTTTTGATAGTGGATTATCACGTATTCATATTAATCTTCTCTATTTCATAACTCACAATTCCAAAGGTGGGTAAATATTACATAACAATATAAACCATATTTTAAGATCTCACTTAATAGTTTTAGCTTTTAAGTGAGATAGTTCCTTAATATTGTATCAGAGTCTTATTGATCCAACGGTCACGAGTTCAAATCTCACCAACTCTATTTTATCTGATAAAAATCAAGCACAGGATGGAGTGAGTCTGTATGTAAGTTTCAAGCTCAAAAAGTTTTAATTTGAGAGGGTATGTTAAAGAATAATATAAATCATATTATGAAATCTCACTTAATAGCTTGAGTTTCTAAGTAGGATGGTTACTTAACGAAGGTTGTCAAATTCTATTTTTTTACACGACACGAAAATATAATATAAACTTGATTTGTAAAATCATAAAATCATAAGTAAAATATTTTATGTTGCTTATATATGACAATTTCAGTCAAGTTGTAAATAACAATACAAAAAATTAATATTTTTTACAATGTTTTCTTATCGTGTTTTAATAAATTGTTATAAAAAATTCTAATAAAGATTATTATTATTATTATTTTAATAATTTATCAAATATAATAAAAATAATGAATATCTTAAAAATAATATTTTTATACATGAGAACTTATTTACTAAGCTCACAGACATTATAAAAATCAAGTTTTGAATGGTATTTTTAAAGATTGCCCAAGCCCTGATATATAAAAAGGAAATTAAAAAATGAAAATGAAAAATCTTTTTTTTTCACAGGGTTAACTTAAATACACCCCATCTATCCAGCCAATCAAATGCAACCACGTAACCAAACTCCTTAGCTAAAATCATCCTAACATTTTCTCCATCCTTCTAATCTGGTCGTTGCATCAAACACGTGGCACTGGAAACAAAAGGCCGTACAAATTAATCTTGCTTGACTTCACATTCTCCCAGTAACCATGTATCATTCATTGCACTTCTTCACTCCCTCTAACCTTACTACGTACCCCCAAACAATCTCTCCCCAAGCCCTCCTCTATATAATCGCTGGTTCCCGGTCACCTCCCTCTCTCCGAAACTTATCTCAATCAAACCTCCGGCCACATCAGTAGATCCCATCTCCTCCACGGCCCCTCCTCAAACCCTAATCTCTTTAACAGAACCGGAGCACTGGCAAGTCAGAGAAGATCACGATCACTAATGACAAGGGAAGTCTGAGCAAAGAGGAGATTGAGCGCACAGTTATCAGAAAGCTAGTTAATTTTATACTTTTAGCGAATTCGTAACTATTCATTTGGCGCACTGGCAATTCATACTGATTTTACGAGTTTAACTATTCATTTTTTGAGTTCTTAATCTAATTTTACTATACATACTATGATTTTATGAGTTAACTTGGTGTTTTAACATTGTTTTCAAGGATTTTATGGACCATTTGATGATTAAGCTGGTGACTTTATTAATTATGAGGAGGTGCACCAAATGAGCATTGAATTCTTAGAGTAAGAAAGTTTATTCTATGATAAATGTTAAGAGTATATTGTAAAATAGTCACAATGAATCGTATGTCTTGGGTTGTTTGGAGTACTGTAATTATAACGTTTATTTATTTATTTTTAATTGATGGGGTGATCATATATCTTTTTATTTTTTATATCCTAGTGGAAGAAAGACTCTTATTAATATTGATGGGCATATCATGTGTCGATAGAAATGATTTTTTAGTTGCTCATGATTCTCGATTATTTTATTAAATGTTATATTTTTTGAAGAAGTACCACAGGAAATAGCAATTTCATCCCTAAACCACATCCACTTATTTCTTTATATCCTCTTAATTCCTCCCAAATAAGTTTAGCCAAATTGGCCAACGTCATTGTGCATAACATGTATGTATATCTTTGTTTTCCTCTCACGAGAATTGATTAAATTTATCATGGTGAGGCTCATATATATACTCCAGCTAACCTAATCTTATAAAAAGTTAAAATTAATTCTGTCATTCCTTTACAATGACACATTTATCCTGGTCAGGTTCATACGCTCCAACATAACCTCTTTGACATTTCTTTGAATCTTTATTTATCTGGTCACATTCGTCATTTCATTTTATCGCGGATAATTGAATCAAAGGGCCTTTGGATGTCAAGTGGTCCACTAATTCCTTGCTTTTGATCAAGTCAGCCCAACAGCCCGCTGCCAACATTGAAAAACAAGCATTCTTCATCTTGTCTTTGCTCAATTTGTTTCTCTGCCAATTTTTCTTGTAATAGTCTTGATTCAGTCCAAGACGCATGGGTTACGAATTCTGACCGGATTATTTGATCATTTTGGATCACCTTTAAAGTTTTTTTTATTTTATATAAATTAAAATGATGTTGTTTTGGTTTAAAAAAATATAATAATAATTACAAAGCTGTAACCGAGTCTTGCCAGGCTCTTAACTTTTGATTATGGGTTCATTCGGGTTTTAAAACTATGATTTGGAACTTCTCCTGACAATCGAACAAGATCACAGATCTTTGGTAGAAAGGAGAACTATCAGCTAAGAAGAATAGTTGGCAGATGCAAACCTAAAAGAAGGTTTGATGCCATGTATTTTGTGATGCGGCGGATATCAAATCCTGGCTTCCAATGAAAAGACGAGTAAAGAATAGCCAGTGCGTGAACAAAATATACAGGAGATGAGATATAACAGCTGTGGAATCTTTCACAGACAAGAAGAAAACAGAGGTAAATGTTTGGATGATTTTCATAATCGTTCTTACATGGCTTTGATTGAGAGAATAAGAACAGAGAGAACGAAAGGGAATACACATTTAACACTTCATATGCTAATATCCATTTATTTTGTTTCTTTTCCTTTCCTATCTGGTGGATCTCTTCTGAAGTGCCCTCAAATGTACACATCACGAGGCAACCTTGGAAACATCTTTGTTTGACCGGTTATACTTCATGTGGCTATTGACAAGCTGTCCAGATGCAATAGCGGACATGAGGGAGAGCTCTGCAGCAAGAACAGAACCAGCTACAATGGACGCCAGAAGTCTTGCGTTTGCTCCCGGTGTCTCTTTGCTAGCACCCTTCACCCCGAGCAAGTTCAGGCATGCTGACTGAGATGCCAGCTGGGTACCTCCTCCAACTGTACCAACCTGAAATGATACGCCATGTGAGCAAGTTAGATACTAACTAAAACATCCCACGACCATCTGGCAATATCAATTTTCATATCTAATTTCGAGAGCACAAACGAGAAAGATAGGAAGTATCAATGTGAATTACCTCAATGGAAGGCATAGTCACTGAGACATGAAGATCCTCTCCGCCATTAAGAGGTTCCATCATGGTAATGCAGTGAGAACTCTCTACGTTCTGCGCAGGGTCTTGGCCAGTGGCAATATAAATAGCAGAGACGATGTTACTAGCCTGAGCGTTGAAGCCGCCGAGAGCTCCAGCCATGGCAGAACCAGTAAGGTTCTTGAGCATATTAAGCTCTACCAAGGCCTCCACACTAGTCTTCAAGACGTTCCTCACTACATCACCCTTGATGATTGCCTCGCACACTACTGACTTGCCTCTTCCTTCGATCCAGTTGACAGCGGAAGGCTTCTTATCAGAACAGTAATTTCCTGATTAAGAGCGTCATATAAATATAAACTCATCATCCTCAAAACAAATAACAATTGAACAAAACATGACCATAGAATCAAGCAAAGACGCCAGCTTACCAGAGATGCCAAGAACGTCCATATCAGGGAAATCATTCTGGAGAAAGTCCAAAACATTCTGGACACCTTTAGAAACCATGTTCATGCCCATAGCATCGCCAGTGCTGCAGGAGAATCTCATGTAAAGATTCTTGCCAGCAAGAGCACACTTAATGTTCTGAAGTCTACCAAATCTGCTAGATTTGTTAAAAACCGTGGACACAACCTCGAAACTGGCAGGATCCTCCAAGTAGAACTTCAATTGAGCTGCTCTTTTAGCAGTTCCAAACCTCACAACAGGTGCTCTAGTCATGGCATCTCTCAACAACACACTTGCAGCACCACCACATATACGAATCGCTTTACAGCCCCTATTCGTACTAGCAACCAAGCAGCCTTCAGTTGTAGCCATTGGAACGGAGTACTCCTTGCCATCAAGCAACAAAGGCCCAGCAATTCCTACTGGAATCTGCACATACCCAATTGGCATCTCACAGCACTGCCCCAAAATAGACTCGTAATCAAAACCCTCCAAGGGCAACCCAGATAAAGACTTGGAAGTAATCCTCTGCAAAGCCTCACGCCTTATTGCCGCAGCACGCTTGCAATCACCCAATTTAGACTCGAGTGAATAGGACGGAGTTTTTCCAGCCACCACAGAGTTGATAATCTCCTCATCTTCTTCATTTAAAGTGGTTGGGAATGGGATTTCATCGACCACCTTAGGCTTGAGGTGATGAGAAGGAACCACGGCGATTTTTTGTGGTGGTGGTGGTGGTGATGCAGTGCAATCAAGAGCCTGTCCGCAGGGAACTATGCGGGCATCTTCTTTGAGAAGATCTACTTCATCTTCCCCATCGTCTTCGGCAGCCCAAACATCAGGAGAAGGACGGAGGATAAGAGACTGAACGAAGTCGATGCCGAAGAAACCAAGCATATAAATGAAAGAAGCAATAAAGGCAAAAATAGCAACGATATCGGAGAGAGTGACGAGATGAAGAGGAGTAGAGTTGCGAATCTTCTCACGCCAACGAGTAAGCAGGAAATAAACAACGGAAAAGAAAACGGTGAAGAAGAGAGCGTTGGTTATATATAAAGGAAGGGGCAATGCATCGGATGGTTTTGGGCCAGTCACTGTACTAGTTTCGTCCTGGTCAATTAACTTGTGAGTGGGTTTGGTGATATCGGTGGTCGATCGCCGACGAGTCCCCTCCATTGTGGTGGTGGTGGTGGAGGAGGAGGGAAGAACCGAGCGGCGAATCGAGAAATGAGAAAGACAGAGAATAGAGGAAGTTTGCAAGTGTTGTGTGCTGGTTGGGTGGTGAAGAGATGGGGTGGAAGTGGGGATATATATACAAACTACGTACGTACTGGTGGGTGGTGGTGACTTTTGGAAAAAAGGCAGCATGTAGTAATTAGGGGATTTGCATGGGTGCTTGAAAAGATAGCGAAGAGAGGACAAGGTAGGCAGGTCCCATATTGCATTAATGCATGAGTCAAAGCTAACATCGTGTCGAATTGGGTGCTTGTTTCGCAGCTGCTTCTTAATTTTATGGGACACCGTTTGTTGGCTGCCGTTGCCTTACCAGTACTTTCTTTTACACTGACCAAACTACTCCTCCTTAATTTGTCTGTATTCGCTCATCATCATCCATCCATCTTCTCTCTAATATTGGCGGGGACTTGTATATGGTGCCAAACGGACTGCACCGTGTTCTTCAGCGATCATGTTTAATTAACCATATATAGATAGATAGATAGAAAGTCGATCGGGGGACAATACAAGATACCAGATTCTATTTTCTTCCCTTAATTTCATGGAATCTTACTGTGCTCAGCAGATCGAGCTGAGGTCCGAGTAGTGCCGCGCGTGTGGCCATGCAATGGAATTTCAGAGATCAAAGCCCTAGCTAGCTCGTTACTGCTAGCTTGATCATGCGTACAGTCCGTTTCTTGATCATAATATATTCTTGGTTTCATAATATTGAAAGTGTAAGAATATATATATATATATATATATATATATGCATTGCACGCTCGCTCCTCGATCTATTAATTTCCCATGGAAAATTCACGGAGTGATCATGCTCCACTTCAAATGCATGATAATAGTGATCCATCTTTTTCTATATTATTATTGAGAACATTAAACCCCGCATGAATCCACACCGACGTAACTTTCTATATATCCAGGTTACTGGATGTCATATTTATCGAGCATTCAATTCTTCATCGATCGGGTGGATCTATATATATATGCTCGGGGTGATCAGATGAGGTGTAATTAACAGAGGGTCATGACAAAATTGCTTGTTTTTAATAGCAAAATAATAACCAATTGTATAAAGGGTTTTCAAACTACAAATATGTAGTAATTTTATTTTATATATAAATATATGATATTCACCCCCCAATACTTTCAGGCTGCAGATTCAATGTTCATGAATAAAACTTGCAGGAAACTTTTAATTAGCCTCATCAATGCACCCTACAAATTGCACAACCTCGTGTCATATATTTCGCAGAGAGGTTCAATTTAATTGGTTTCTGTGACCCTACATCGCGCGACTGCATACTAGCTAGCTAGTAATTAGTTGTTTCCATGTTAGACTTAGCTAGCTATTGCTTGCTAGGAAATTAATTACTATGTGCAGCAAGATTTTATATATATTACGTATTGATTCTTCCTCATGACAGATGAACTTGAGGGGAAAAAACAATCAGGTATATAGGTACGTGGTGACGATGACTAATTAGTAGTGTTTGATGGGAAACGATCTCCACCACTTGCACTCTTAATTCTTTTTTCCATCATTGGCTGGCTGGCTGGCTCCTCATGATCGATGACCTAGTTAGCTGCTAGCTTCATCCATTTTCGTCACCTCAACTCTCCCACAAAGTCAATGTTATAGATCATGCATGCTCTTCTCTCTTATAAAATTAAAGAAATGTTTAAAAAAAAACAAAACAAAACAAATATGCATGCAATCCCGGCAACCTCAAGCTTCCAATATCTCTTTTTATCCTAATTTCTATATATTTCTTTCAGTTTAAGCATACTGAACTTCATTAATTATTTTTTTCTGTTTCTTCTGATCTGTTTTCTTGCCATGAGATTTGGATCTGGGAAAAGGTTGATGCATGCGGCACTATTTCATGGACATGGTGTTTGTTTTGTATAAATTGAGATTTATAAACACAAGACAAAACGGTCACTTTGAAAGTGCCCGGACAGAGCGGTGCATACTTTTCTCAGCCGGAATAAACAATTTTTATTTTTATTTTTTTGTCAACCCTTTGATATTTCTCGTCTTGTTTGGTATTTTGTATTTTCAATGAAGATCCGCTATGATTTTATTTATATTTTTAAATTATTATGATTTATTGATGTTAAAAATTATTAATATATATATATATACATTTAAAAAAATAACAGCAAACACATATTAAGACTCCATGTTTAAATCTGACCTGGCTGGCTAGCTACATGTAGAATCCACTTTGCCCATGGATAATATTAACAATTTTTTATATTTATTTTATTTCCTTACAAATACTATACGAGTAGGTTAATATATATACATGTAGACCAATGACCACCAGTTTGTTTCTCCTGTTTCTAGTCAATTTGCAGGCAGGCATTTGCTTATCAATGGCTGGCTTGACCTTCAATCATCATTACATTATTATTATATAGAGAGAGTCCTAAACGTGATACGCGACCGTTTCTTTGTGCTAAACCAGACATCATTATCGCTCGGGCGTCAATTATGTACAATAATATCTCTAATCTGCTGGCTGAATTTGTCAAACCCAACCCTGTCCTTGCTGTCTTCAGGGACACCAAAAGAAGTGCACAGGAAGAATGATGGGGATAAGAAACGGAGGAACAAGATCTGTTGAGCAACTTGTTCAGCCGATTGTGTTGACAGTGAGGGGGCCTCGAAGACTGAAAAACACTCCCGACCAAAAAACAAAAACAAAACAGCAACATGTTATCGAGCTAGAGGGATCAAAACTGTGATTTGATGAGTGTGTAAATACCATTATAATGATTCGTCATCACATTATAATGGGCCCTATACATGATTGGAAAATATTGCTCAGAATACCCTGAACTTCTCCTGAGTTATGCTCACAACGTACAAGATCTACCAGCAAAGGAAAGAATTGGCGGGCATGGCTCCTAAAGGAATCCCTTTCTAAATCATTCAATACCCGCAAAGCTGATAAAAGCAAACTCGTCCTTGCTGCCAATTCTTCCTTTTTGGCCGAACCTAATGGAAGATTCCAGTGTATCGCTGTATTGTTTTGCTGCACAGCCCCCGACCCAGTACAGTTCAGATAAATCTGAAATATCTTTTCACACACCCCTGCAAGTTGCTCTTCTATGTTCAACGCCTCAGACATGGATGGATTATCCTTGAGCAAATCTTGGAGGAAGTCAAGGTAATTCTCGTACGACTCATTTTCAAAATGCACCATTGGAGGATCAGAGATCCCCGCTATGGAGCATCCTTTCTGCAGTTTCCTCAGCAGGCTTTTCTCGGAATTCAGTTGGTGGGCATGTGATGCTATTGAGGTAAATATATCTACAAGGATTCTGACATTGGCCGCTGACAAGAACTGCAAGTTTGCTTTGTATAAACCACTTGCAGCCTGAAATGATAAAAAAAAAAAATCAGCATCGCCCAAAGCCTATTGTAATCTTTGTGCATGAAAAACAGCCCACGGATCAGGCTATCAGTCCAATACACAGTTGGTGAAATCTAAATGGCAGTGACCGCAATGGGCTCTTTGCAAAATAATGGTAAGAAAACGCCACCAAAGTTAAAAAAACAATTGTCAGTCAATACCAGTTGTAGAAAGAAGACAATACAAATCTTGTTAGGAACTTGTAAAATTCCCATGTTTTGGTACCTCTACAAAATATTCTTCCATCAATATATCAGCAGTAATAGCCCTGGACGAGCAAAGCATGCAGTTTATACCAGAACATCTAAAATAATAACATTAACAAAAAAAAAGAAGAGGAAAAAGAGTAAACAAAAGGGAAATTTCTACCAGAGCCAGTAACACTCATGAAGATACACGGTTGCAGAAAATTGAATAACTAAGTCTCTCTTTCCACACAAATATATATATATATATATTGTTAGCAATGCATAAATGGGTGCATGGAAATCAAATGTAGAATGCAAAAGCATAATTTGTACACAAGCAATTTTTGTGCGAGGGAGAGAGAGAGAGAGAGAGAGAACCTGTACAATAAGTAGCTGTACAGCAATATGACTCTTCACTCTTGAGACCACATATGCTGCAGTTTGTAGATTCTCATCTTGAAGATCCTCGTTTGTAAAGCCATGATCAGAAGACACGTCCATATCAACATAAGGGTAAGGGCTTTCAGGCATCTCAATGCCATCCATGGTTCTTAAGACCTTCATGAAACCTGGTAACAATGATGCAGCGGCCTCTTTCAGTGCTAAGAAAATCTCTCTCCATTCATCTTCTGAAATCCTGCTGCTCAGTTCACCTGCTAAACGCAACAGTGCAGCAACCCCAGTGCTAGCAGGACCCTTAATGGGACTCCTAACAAATCCCACCAATATAGATACTATGCTTTGTAGTTGAGACCTAATCACATTGAAAAAGCTGACAAATAGGTCTACCACACACTGAAAAGCAACAGCAAAAGTTTCAGAATCCCATGTACATTCTGGATGAAGAGATGCCAAAGTTGGTTGATCTTTAACATCTTTCTTGTCACTGACACCACTGAATATTGGGAAAATAACGGTATTGAAAACAGTGATCCAAAATGAATGTGAAAAAAGATGGCCGTGGTCATTGAGAATGTTAAATAAGACTTCTAGAGCACTCTTTCGAATAGCTGATCTGGGATCAGATGTTAATTCTGATAACCCTGCAACCACAACAATGAGACATTAAGAACTTGCAACAGAAGAGGCCTGCAATTCTTCATAAAATGTGTTATAAAGAGTCCAGACAGCAGATTCATGTATCTATTCATGCACAAACAAGATAGCTGTCCTCCCATCTTTTGCTTGATGGTTATAAATAAGATTGGCCTATTCTCATTTCCTTACATGTAATGAGGAGCAATTGAAAGGGTATGTCACATAATTCGTTTTCATATGATCTGTATCCAGGGTGCTAAAAACTTATCAATACATGCATGAATAGTCTCATGGGGTTGAAAGAACACAGCACAATGGCAGAAAATAAATTAAGGAATACAATTTCTGGATGTACATCCAACAACAGTAAGTTCTAAATTCATGGATGCTTTTCTTGTTGTGGGGGCAGGGGCGGGGGTAACTTTGAAGCATAATATAAGGTGTTCTGTACACATGACTGGCAGTATGAATATAATTATAAGCAAGGGAGCCAAAAATGAATGTTGAGTTCAGCCATTCACATTTTCATGACATTATTGCCATGCAGAAGTGTCAAGCAGCATATGGCAATTCTTTCCTTGAAAACAGGTTACCTGTTAGCAAAGGAATCCAAAAGGATGTGTGATCATCTTGGTTGTTATGATTTTCTACATCCAAAGCAATCTCATCTACTATGGGGATGGATAGATCATCAACCCTGCTCTTTACGTTGCAAATAAGTCCCCCATCTGCAAGCTTCAGAGCACAAAATCGGAGAAATGCAATTGCATTGAGGCTTACATCACTATTAAACCTGCTATTTGTGAAGGTGGTGAGGCATCTAACACAGTCAGTGAAAGTTGTCCTCTCTGTCTCAGTTATATAAGGAAAGTATTCTCGGACTATTTTTTCCATTGTCTCAAAAGCCAACAGGACAACATTCTTCCGCTCGTCAGATGCAGCAACGGTAAGAACCTGAGAAAAGAATATCATGGCATCAACGGAACAATTAGAAAAAAGAGTTTCCCTCTGATGAAGCATTTTAAAAGTTAAAGAATCAGACAATTTAGAAAATAAAACAAATGGCATACCATAAAAACACTTTTCCAGCCAGATTTCACATTACTGACACGACTAAGGACCATCTGTGAAATGCACCTAACTATTAATTCCCTGATCTCTGTAGAGCTGCTTTTCTGCATAACAATCACAAATGGCCTCAAAAATTCATTCTGGAAGTTGTAATTTGCCAACTCCTCACGCTCTAAAAATTTCATAGCAAGTTGTCTAAGAGAATCCATCACAAAGATTGCAACAGAGAGATTTTCTGACAAGCCAACTGATACAAAAAAATCAGAAAGAACATTCCATATGCGGGACCAAACCAATCTGATGCGGTTCATATTATAATGCCTGCGAAAGGTAAAAAACATGATGTCTTTCATACAGATCCTCATGGAGCTTCACGTGACAATAAAATACTCACAAGGAAAGGGAGAAAGTTCTTACGCAATTTCTACGATTTTTGTGAGGCTAAACACACGAGGATCTGTTGGAGACTGCAACTCAGATATTGAAACTTTGCAAAGAGCTTTCACAAAAGCTACTATTGCTTCACTGTTCAACCTTTGGCTATTAGCAAACACATGGTTCAATTCAAAATTCCCAATCTGGTCGAGCAAATTCAAATTTGAAATGAAGTTAATAATTTGCCCTGGGGTTACCAGTCCTAGAGAATTGACTCCAACAGTGGTGCTATCGTATGAAGCCCCTCTAACAACAGCCATTACTGCTGGATTCTGGAGAGTTCCCTTTTTCTTTAAAGAAGGATGACCAATTGACTTCAGTGCTTTTTCATCTGTTTCACCATTAGATGGATTCAAATAAGAGGCATCAGGTGGTGCACCTTCTCCAAGAAGTTGCAGATGCTCGATACGGGAGAGGCAAGTTAAGATATGCTCCCAAGCATCCTGAAGATTGTTGCCATCTTCAATGGCAATTGATATTATTGCCTGCATGAAGTAAAAGATAATGCATAAAAAAGTTAAAAATGCAAATGGCTATGTACAGAAATTGACAGCATGAAGCTTAATGAATATACAGCACAGCTGTTTGACTTGTACTGAAGCAACTAAATCAATCCAGTACATTTAAAGCATCGCTCTTTCCTATACGACCAGTTATATGCAATTAAGAAAATTCTTTCTTTTGGGTTGTGCGTGTCTGTGTGGTGGTGCTGGTGGTTTGAGAATCCAGCTCTTGATAATGATCTGGAGATCACATTAAAAGTGCTTACCTTCACAGCATCTACATTTTTTAGCTTCATATCTGCAGCACAGTGGAGATACGTAAACTTGGCCACGGATGTAACAAAGGCATCTCTCTGGGTCTGCATACTCATGACTGCAGTAACATGTACAGCACATTGAAACCCCTGTAAGCACTGAGAAGTAGCAAGCCTATCATCACTCTGATCAAGAGTCACGCTAAATGCAGCAAGCATGGGACCCCAGCAGACCTCAACCATAAACCTCAGAATTGCTGCATCTGTTACAACATGATAAATAGACCTGCAACATGAGAGTCATATTATTTTTCATACTAGGACTGCAATGTAACTGACATATCTTTAATAATTTGCGACAGCTCAGGTAAGACTGACACAGAGCCCAGATTGGAAAAAAGAACACAGCCAAAAGAAGAAAACTGTCCCTTCAGAATCAGATATATGATATTCATTCTCTGTTTATTACCATATCATAGATGCTAGTTTACACAAGAAGTTTATTGTGCCACTGTTGGCTAGTTCCATCTCAGTTAACTAATTTACCACAGCTTTATCAAGTGCAAGCACAAGAGAAGGAAAAGGTCAAAATTATCCAAATCAGGCAAAGATTAAACCAATCCTCAGTCCCGCAAACCCCTCGCCATAATTCAAGCCTGGTCAATGGATCCTCTGCATTACTGCTAGCCAACATTACCCTTCAAACGTTTGTCTCCCATTGAGTAAAAACACTTTGGTTTTCATGAAAACCCCACTATGTTGTTTTTCCTTTGAGATTTTAGATTGCCAAATGGCCCATGGGGATTAAAAAATAACAAAAGATGTTTTAATGAAACTAAGGTCACCAAGAGTCATGGGGCTAAGGTATAGGTTTTCAAACATTAAGCATTAGCTTATGAGCACATTCAAACCCTAGGACTAAATAAAAATTTACTCTAGAAACAATCAACCATGAAAAATATTTTAACATAGCTTACCCTGATTTTCCTGACTTCGCTTTAAATTGCTCTTGGATTTGCCTGATAAGAAGCCCATTTGCACCCAATGCCTTTTCCTCAGTCTGCTTCCCAGTAACTAGATTGAGTATACCATCCAAACCTAATAACTTATTTAAGCTGTTTGCCTGCTTGCCTTGAGGAACTGAAGAATCAGCACTCATCTTAATTTCATTTTTCACAATTTGATCATAGAGAGTGCCCAGATACTCTTCAGGCAAATCTTTGCCATCATCTATTCCTCTGTTGTTCCTAATAAAATCTGCCTTGCTCATCTAAATGGCACCAGTTTCAGAACAGAAGTTAAAAGATGGTCAAAATCAAATCTGCTTTCATTTATGCATAATTGACAATATGATGCCGTGCTGTAGACAAAATTTTAATATGTGGGGAAGAAATTTTACTGGAATTTGTTATTATGTGCTTTATATTTCTCCAGTTGCATTTTTTATAATTTTCAAGTAGTCACAAAAAAATGACAGGAAAGTAATTGTGAAGATGATTTACCATTGCAAAAAAGGTAATGTTACTAAACATATCCTGAATTATTTATCATCAGGTAAGTCTAATCTACTTCAACAAACGAAAACATTGAAAAATTGTCCTGAAGCATGGAATAACTATCAGGACCAAAGCACAACTTTTATCAACTAATATTATAAACCACATTCTTGATTCTTTAACATCAAGTAAGCCTAATCTACTGATTCAACAAACCAAGTTGTTGAAAATTGTCTGAAAATTATCCTGAAGCGTGGAATAACTATCTGGAGGAGGTTAAAAAGCAAAATTCACTAGTCATGACAGTGGCCAAAGATAAAAGGGAAGAGGTTTTGCAAGCAAACCTTATCCTTCACCATGCTGTTATGCGCATCAGTGTTGAGCATTATCACAGAGTAAGCAAGAACGTAAGCAGTATCTGCACTGGTAAATGAATCTGGATTGCATTTACAATAGCGCTCGGCAAACTTTTCCATGATACGATCAATCTTCTGTGCCTCTCCAGGTAACCTGAAGCCCCGTAAGAAAAACCTTATTGCTTCACCAAAATCCATTTCTTTAAAGTTGAAGGAGTCTACATAAGCATGCATGACTCTCAAACAAAACACATCCCTCTCACCCAAATAATCACCAATCACAGTTTCATTCAAGCCAGTAGTGTTTTTCAGAAAAGTGGCAACTTCTTCAGGAGAACCGCCAACTTTTTTGGCATTCATCAGAAACTCGATGCCCTTGGAAGGTTTCCTATTGAATATGGAGATACCTTTCTGCATTTAACATGGTAAATTTGTCACTAAAGGGTTAAGCTGGCCACAAAGGGTTAAGCACGTCCATTTCATATAATGTGTGACAAGGCAGGAGAAAAAATGACGGCTCAAGATGTATACTAGTGATACTATATGGTATTAATAAAAGAGTAACCAGTTAAATATCAGTACCCTATACCACATATGGCCATCCCTTGCAAAAGAAAAAAAATGCCAACCTGGAGTTCAATTTTATATGCCCGGCGTTGTTCAACGGTAGCAGCATCAGACATTTCAGAGTTCATTTCTGAATGCAAATCATAATCAGGGGCACTTGCATCTTCTCCATTCAGAGTTGAATGATTCTCGGTTGAAGTGGAACTTTCAGAGCTCTTGGACAGATAAGAATCTTTAGTTCTCAACTTTTGATCCATCCAAGCACCCATTGACCCAATGATGCTAGCCAAGCATTTCACAGATTCATGCCTAAAAGTAATATCATGAACCGAGGACAAAGTTGTTGTTGAACCAGGAGGCGGTCCTAGAGCAGTTTTCAGAAGGCCATTGACAATCCTGTAAATATCTGATGGAATTATAAGTGTTTTAATACATTTTTTAATAATAAAAAAAAATGACATAAGGAAATGACAATAGAAATAAAAACCAAAATAAAAGACAAGGTATGTCTACAAACAAGAGAGAGACACACACCCCCACCCCCCACCCCCAAATGAGGCTTTCCAAAATTCATTAAAGAGATCTCATATAATTGTAGGCCCTTCATAGAAAAAGGTTACTGATTCATATACAAACCATACTATCCTTATCTTCTGAAAATTTACAGGCATTTAACTATTCAAGTTTCACAACTTCTTGAGCAGATGCATATAAATTGCACAGGACATGAGTAACAGCAGATGCATATGTAATACCTTTCGTATATGTTTGGAGCATCCACATCGCAGTCATAGTTTACAAAAATATCAACAATGATCTGGGAATCCTGGCTGATTTTGTCCAAAAAATTCAGGACAGTCATTTTCTGTAAGAAGCTAGGCTGGTTAACATTCTCAAGCACTCGAAGGACAAGCATGGGAAAGAATATCCCAATTTCTTCCTTCAATCCAGATCTAAATTTAACTAACAACATCATAAAAATTGAGCACTGAAGCTGGAAAATAGCCATAACTGACAATGCAGTGTTCTTTATCAGTGACAGGCATAGGAATTGCTTAATAGTGTTGAGAAACCTGTACCAAATAGAACAAAATGTTATATTCTTCACAAAAAAAAAATGTCAATGGTGCCATAAAATAATTCATTTACAACTCATTAAAACCATATAGAATCTGTAAGCTAGGAATTAAAAATTAAAATAAAATGAACTAAACGAGAAAATAGCAAGGGCTTTCTACATTGAAAGAAAATTTCATAGCTAGCAGTAGACAATAATGATATATGTGTAATGGCTGGAGATCAAAAAACTGTGAAAGGATGTATTAGTGACTTGCCTTTCATTATTTCGCCAAACTGGACCTCCATTATCCATGATCACCTTAAGCAACTCAAGAGATAAAATCTTCCCTCTCAAAAGAATTTGATCATCTGGGGTCTCCTGAGATGAAAACTTCATTGACAATTTGCAAAGATTCCTAAAGAGAAGAAACCCATCTTCCCTAATCTTACTTCCCCCAACTTCACCACCGCCACTAGCACCCACACCAACATCCGTATCAGCTTCGCCGTTTGTTTCCTTATTGCCCAACTCGCTTTTATGATCCTCTTCAGCTACATTATCATCATCATCTCCAGCACCGCCACTACCATTTTGGAGTTCATCAGTCGGTTGATTGTGCAACAGCTTATCATCAGGAACCCCTTCACTCGCTGCCATAACCTCATTGACAAAATTCTGACAGAAATGAATAGAACTCCCTTCATTCAAATTCTTGTCAGTGAACTGTAACAATTCATCAACAGAAACCGTTTTAACATTAACATCCATAGAATCCTCCTCCACTCTAGTAAAAACAAGAAGCATAATCTGTGCAAGTACCGATTTGGCACAGATCTGGTTGGTCCCATTCAACCCACCAAGATAAATATTATAACAAGTTCTAACAATATGCACTAAACATTCACCGCGAATCAAAACACAAGGAGACCGAACAGCAGATAGCAAAACTCTGAGCATAGAAAGCTCAACAGCTTCGTCACCAATACCACAGACCTTACACACACTCTCAATTATCTTAAAAATGATGAGATTCGGGGGGGTATGATCGATCTCTCCTCGGATAAGGCCAGAGGAAAACAATTTGAAGACGCATTCGAGCGCGGGATCGACGACCTTGGGGTAAGCGGAGTCTAAGGCTAGAAGAATGGGATTGAGAACGAAATCGGCATCGGAAGGGGAGAGGGAGAAGAGAGGAGAGTGCGAAATGGAAATAGAAATAGAAATAGAATCGGCGGGGAGCGATTCCAGCTTGTCGAGGACAGATTTGCAGGAGAGAACGAGGTGAGAGTGCTTCCTCCAAGCGGCGTTTTTCACGATCTTGTCGAGACAAGGGCCCAAGGCACGACCGCAGCTAGAAGGGCCGCCTAGGTATTGTGAGGCTGACATATTGGTGATAAAAAGTGATGACGATGCGCTTCATTCATTCATTCACTCATTTGAGAGATGCAGATCAAGAAGTAATACTAACAGTGGATGAGTTTGTTGTAGGGAGAGAGATGATTGAATTGAAATGAACTTGGGTGAAGAAGAGAAGGCGATGGGACGGGGGAGGTGATAGATTAATTACGGATTTGATGGAGGGCCGAGCCGAGAAACGCGTTCTTGCTAGTGAGGTGGGAAATTAACATCTGTTCGTAAGTAAAATGAATAAATTGGTAGGAGCAGCTGGTGGAGTGCGAGTACAAGTCGTCGTTGTGTCTTTTCACTTTCCTCCCAAGTCCCAATCCAATTTTCCTCCTAAGCAATGTTCCATACACCCCCTTAAAATTAACATCTGTTCATAAAATTAGTATTCACCATTCCTACTGCTAATCATTTTCATTCTTCCATCCTCTCCATTCCTCGAGATGACAGTACTAGGCAAGTTTCTGTAAATCTGAATTACAAAAATGTTGTCAAAGCAAAACTTTGATGGTAATGATTTTATGGGGAATCAATTTAATAATAAAATTGTATGAGTATAATTGTATTTTCAAGCTATTTAAATCGTGTATAAATTTTTATTTGAACTGTGTATTTAAAATATTCACTTGTTTATTTTAATTGTAATATATTTTTATTTTCTACTTGATTAAAACTGTCAGGTAAAAATATTGTATATTACATTTTACAATAGAAAATATAGATTTTATAATTTACAATTTGAATTTTCATTACATTTTCTTCTTCTAGTGTAAAAGATAAACAACGTTTTGAGGACGTTGTCAGCATGCTATAGTTTATTGCCGCGAGCTCAAAAAAAAAAAAGAACAGCTAGAAAGGATAGGCATGTACCTAGAAGAAAAGGTCTTGCAGATGAAAATACTCTCTCTCTAAGCTACGATCCTTTGAAAAATGAAGAAATCAATATGCAGAAACAAAATCAAAATTAACATAATCCAAATGATTGTAGCTAAATATGCAATAACCGGTCGTGAGGGATTACCCTTACACATCGATTTTGTTTTGGGTTTTCCGAATAAAACGATCTTTAAAGATTAATTAATTTTAAGAGAAGAGATGCCAAAACGATGACGTTCAGTATAGAAACACTAGCAACACTAGCAACCATTCCAATGGAGCAGCCAATCAAAAATCTCATCTTCATCTCCAACTTCGTGCAGGGAGAGGGTTAACTCGAGAGACGGTGATGACGACGACACAAACTATTAGTCGTTTCCATTTCCTAAAAAAACCATGGAAACCACAAACAGTTCTTCGTCCAATGAGCAGAACAATAAGAGCTGCTGCTAGTGTGCGAAGCCTAAATCGAAAGCCGCTCCAGAAAGGTAGAAACCTTAGCATCGAAGCCATCCAAACAGTACAAGCCTTAAAACTAGCTTACAACAACGACAAGTCGCTGCTTGACCAAATCTTCCGTTCTAAATTCAGCCGATTGTTGAAGTTCGACATGACCGCAGTTCTTCGCGAACTCCTCCGCCAGAACCACTGCCTTTTGGCTCTCAAGGTCAAATAGTCTTTAGCTGTTTGTTTTATAATCTAACTATATCCTGATTTTATTTTATTTTATTTTATTTTATTTTAGGTTTTTGAGGATATTCGAATGGAGCACTGGTACAAGCCGAAGGTGTTGCTGTATAATGAGATGATTCATGCAATGGGTAGCAATGGATTCGTTGAGGAGGTTCAGCTTCTTTTTAGGTACCTGGAGAGTGAAATTACAGGTGATTTACAGGTTAAAACGGATGAATTTAATCAACTGTTGACAACTCTGATTAGTTTTGAGCTGGGTGGACTTGTTATGGAGTGCTACGAATGGATGAAGTCTGTTGTGGTAGGATGTGAACCTGATAGGTCTACGTTTAAATTACTTGTGAATGGTTTAGAGTCGATTGGCGAATTCGAGCTTTCGGTTGTTGTAAGGCAGGATGCTTACAGGTTTTATGGTGAATCCCTCGATTTTGAGGCGGAGGAGGAAGAGGTAGCAAGTTGAGAGAGATCGAAAGTCCAGGTTTTGAACTGGTTAATTCATCAGCAGTACAGTACCCTGGAATGGAATGCGTGTTCACCTTCATGCCGCTAACATCAGTTTTGCCATGCCAATTGCCAAGATGGTATCTTTTTTCTTCATCATATACATCTTAATGATCCACCCCTTCTTTCATTACCAATCGCTTGTGTTTAATTTTGTTGGTCCTGTTGTGGTTGTAATTCTAGCCCGAGACTGTGGATTGCAATACTGTAATTATTATATTATTTTGCCCTTCAATGTCTTGAAATTTTATTCTTGGTCCTGGGGATATTTTAGCTTTTCGGTTGACATTTTAGGATTGTTTAGGGTATTTGATTCTTTTATCAAAAAAAAAATTACAGTTGCTATCAGACAAAATAGTGCTAACTGAGCAAGGATATTTTTGTTACTCTTCAATAAGACAAAATTATGGTTTATCGAGTGAAGGTATTTTAGATTATTCACCATTTGATGCATGAGGAATGAATTAGTTATGCGGTATATGTTTATTTTTACATTAATTTAATTCTTTTTAAAATGAAAAACTACAAACATGTCTTGCAGACAGTGTCCTGCGGTTGATACATTGTTGTGTCTCCTTTCAAATGGTGGTGCGTGTCATGTGATGATGGTCATAAAAGTGTCGGTGGTCAATTTATCTTTTTATAACTTTTTAGTCATTCATTCAATTAAAATGGATCAAATATTTGATTTCATTTTAATCCTTATTTTTTTTAATTTTAGGTTTAGTTTTAGTTTTAAATCCTTTAATTTATTCGATATAGAAGTTTTGATTTTTTTTCATTTTATCCTTAGATTGAAATTGAACATATATTTTTGTTTTTTATTTAGATTTTGATTCTTTTGATTTTTTATTTCATTTTACTTTAATTGTTTCGTTCCTTCAAAAATAGTCTCTATTTTTTTCATATATTTATATGTATATACTCTTAGTTTTGGATTTATTTTTTTAATTAATGCCCTTTTAATATCATTTTCAAAAGATTTTTTTAAAATGCATGCTTTAATTACCCCCTCTCCATGTGTTACTATTTTGCACCTAAAGTTTTTTTTTTAAAATGAGACAAATTATTTAAGTAAATTGATTTTCTAAAAAAAGAATTTTTGAGGAGATTAGTATGATTTAATTTTTTTAAAAATACTTGACATATTTCATATTTTTTTTCCTTTGAATATTTTTTATTAATTTAAATGATATTTTAAAGATGATGATAATATAAATTTTAAAAGCGCATAGGTCTCATAGCTTTTAAGAAGTTATTGTTGCGATTGAAATTAATCATATATTATGTTATTCATTTTGTCCTTTGTTCTTTTAAATTTTTTTAAAATTCTTTTAGTTATTGGGTTTTTTTATATATTAATTTTATTATGGATAAGGTGTTGAAAATAATGATAATAATTATTTTTATAATATTTTTTCCTGAAAAAAAATAAACTAATTATATATTATGATATTTTTTTAATATTAACACACTACAATATATAAAAAGCAAAAAAAAAACAATTCTTTATAAACTCTATTTAAAACTCCACAAACACCATAAATAAATAAAAAAATTAGTTGTTATGTTTTATTTTTTCTCTTATTCTTTTGATTTTTTTCAATTCTGTTATTTTTTCAAAGTCAAGGTTTTAATTGTTTTAATTTTGTCATTCAATTTAAATTGCTCATATATTGTGCTATTCATTTTGGTCTTTATTCTTTTAATTTTTTAATATTTTTCAATTATTTAGTTTTTCTTATATATATAATTTTATTATGGATAAGATGTTGAAATAATGATAATGATTATATCTAATGTATTTTCTTTTTGAAAATATATTAAACTAACTATATATTTTGATATTTGTTTCATAATAACACATTAAAAAAATGTTAAAATCATATCAATAATGATTTTTTTAAACATGTTTTTTTTTACGCTTTAAATATATTTTTTTAGTTTTGCTTTCAATCATAATAATAATAATAATAATAATAATAATAAGAAGAAGAAGAAGAAGAAGAAGAAGAAGAAGAAGAAGAAGAAGAAGAAATTTGGATTTAGAAATTTACAACAATCCATTAGTTTGCTACAGAAAGTAAAAAAAAAAACTTATATTTAGTGGATTTTATCAATTGTAGTTTTATTATATGTCAATTAAATATTTAGTCAAACAATTAAAATAGAACCATCAATCAATCAGTTTAATGTAGAAAACAAATAATTCATCTTTAATAAATTTTATCAATTATTTGCTTTTTTTAATATTTTTTCACAAAAATTCTCTCAAGGCTAATTATTTTAGCCAAATGTATAACATTATTAAAAAAAAATCTTGCTATTTTTTTTTTACATTTTAAAATTTTGGTTATTCCTGCGGTTGAACTTGAACAAGTCATTTCCATTACTCTCCTCATACTTTAGTATGAAAGTTGACGTGATTGATCTTCTTTCTTTTGCTATCTATTTAATGGGTGTTTGGCTCTACACTAGCTTCTACTTTTAGCCTTAATTGCAAAGCCAAACATGTTTGGTAATTTTTGTCCCACAGTTTTTTAAGTGGAGGACCCATTAAAACTGCGGTGTGAACCTAAGTTTGTGAAAAGCATCAAAATGATTTTTTTCGCCCAAATCACACCTACAATGCTCATCACATAACATATCTCTCTCATTAACAATCAACAGATCTGCAAAACCATCAACCCACACAAACACATGGTTGTCAAATT
>CM063594.1:15918160-16002504 GCA_032356905.1 Salix exigua | reverse complement strand
AAGGCAATCTTTGAAGAAGTGTTGCAAATTTTAAATATCCACGGATACTTGGAGGCCTACAAACTACTTTACAAATCATCCACGACAAGCCTCCTTTTCACACGAACTTCTCATAAAACCAACAGCTGTTGAAGATGAGGGTTGTGACAATTCTGGATGACATGTCATTTGTTGTTTTTCAAAAAGTTAGGATGAAGGACATGTCATCCACCCTGTTAATAATCAAGGCTCATGGGCGTGCAGGTTCACTTGTGGATCTCTTGATGAATAAAACGCTCGCCATGATCTCATTATTTTTTCTCTTTTGATTTTTTTAATTAATAATTTTTATCTTTATTTTTTAAAAATAATTTCTCAATTAATACCCATTATATGTTATTTCGTTTTGGCTTATTTGGCATTTTTTTAAATAGTGATTATTTTTTTATTATATTGCGTGTGTTTAATATTTTTAAAAAGTTAGTATGATTCATCTATAATTTCATATAAATATATATATATATATATAGAGAGAGAGAGAGAGAGACTAAGTTTATTTAAAAAAAAAACTTTATTTATTATAATGTTTTTATTATGTGCAATTTTGTATATTATTGTTATTATTATTATTTTGTTTTTTTTATTATCTTTTTATAATATCATCATTCAATATTGTTTTTTTAAAAAAAAACTGACCAATCTCTTGTATCAAATAATCTCAACATCATGATCTAGTACGAGTTTCTCAAGTTAATATGAAGCTCAAACTGGCTCACACAATTTTATTTTTACCATATTTCACCCTTGTTTAATTAACTAAAAATTAAACTAATTAGTTAGTGAACGTAGAGAGGAAGGAGGCGGTGGAGACAGTTTTTAGTTGGGGTTGGTGGCATTTTGACATGGAGTCAAGCACTGCTTGGTGCTTTTTTTTGGAGTGCATGGTCCATGGGACTGGTTGGATTCGGACTTTGAGAGATCTGACGGCAGCGGCCATTCTTCTTCCATGGATACTCGTGGTGGTTGGAGGTGGAGAAGGGAATAACACTGAGCGGGAGGTGTGAATAATAATAATAAAAAAAAAGTAATATGAAACTGCAGCCTTTAGGAATAAAACAATATTTAGAGGATTTTGTTCCTAGCTTTGCTCAATAGCAATATCCAAGTCCCATTTGGCATGACATAATAACAAAAAGCACGGCAAATTTTAAGTTCAAGTCGGGACATGTACCCGTTGTATGAATCTGGAATAGCCAAGGTTTTTACTCATTTATCTGGACACATAAAATATGTTTTCCGAGAAGCTGGGTTTTCTCACATGAAAAAAAAATAGCAATATCCAAGCGGCTAATCAGTAGTTTGCTAATGAAAAGACCAAGTATAAGGCAAAGGGAAGAATAAGGGACCAGGAGGAGGAAAAATTATGCAATCAGTGAAGGAGGATACTACTCCTGAAAATACATCATATTCATTCAGGAATAATACAGTACGATTGGCTCAAGCAGATTTTTCAGCTTCTGCAGCTGCCTCTTCTTCTTGCAATTTCTTCAAGGATGGAGGTGGTCTAACAACAATGCTTCTCTTCCATTGCCTGTCTAGTTTTCTTGACAGCCTCTTGCCAACCCCCTCCTCAACCTCTCTTTCCCGCTTAACAGTAAGCATGCGAGCAATCTGTAATCAATAAAACACACTCAGTCAATACTGAATTAAAAGGGAGGGTACTACTTCTAGCGTTGAAGCATCGGCAGAAAACTTGACGGTAAGAAATAAACATCTTTCTTCGCAGTAAAAGGTTCAAAATGCTAAATGAGCTTCAGTATTAATAAAATATGTGATCAACACGCAGTAAACGCATGAAAGTGAAAATGTGGATAATGGGAAGCTACAGGACACTTAAACACAGCAGCCATTTCACCATATCTGAGTGACAAGTAAAGGTGACATCTAGTCATATCCCTATCTGGCTTGCTGCTTGACTACACAAACTAGTACTTAATAAGGCGAACAGCACATAACATGTCTCCAGCCACAGGAAGAAAGAATAATCTCTAAAACAATTTCATAAGTAATTATATCTCCAGCAAATTTGACTGCATGATTTAGATGGGATTTATTGAATGCCATGGTGTCATGACCATTATAGGCACAGCTCCAACTTTATGTTAAATATTAAATACACAAGATTGCCCATCAAAATTATTGAGTTGAAATGCAAACAAGCATCATTTTACCATTGGCCCAGTCCTCTTACCCCCCCCCCAGTTGTGATTTATATTTCAGTAGGCATGCAACCAATGGCACTCAGTAGAAGAATAGCTGCACAAATTGCAGAGTCATTTTCACTCCATATTGTATTGTAGCATGTCATGGCCTTAAACTATTTCTTAAACTGCATGCCCCAGTCCCATAATACATCCAGGAGCCTCATTGTATTCAACTTCATGTCATGGACATGAAATAAATGGTATGGCGAGTTTCTGCCCTTCAATCTGACATATATTGCATGGAGTTATGCTACTGACCATTTAGATTTCCATCCACGTGCCAGCCCGTCAAATCTCTAGAACCATTCTGCTTTTTAAAGAGTACATATAAAATACACTGGTAGTGTATGCTGATTTGCAGAAAAAACTGACCCGTTACCTTGATAATGCATTCCAATATTACTATTCTCGTTGTTTCAAGAAGATCCCTGATTACTAGATGGCAGACAGGGCAAGAAAAAAACAACATTTACATTACCATTTTTTTTCAAGGTTGCAACCAAGGTAACAACAATATACTACCAGATCCAGCAATTCAGCAACCCCAAAGACTAGAAACAAAAATGGACTTTGATGATAATGGAACAAAATGAAACCACACTTTCCAACTTAATCATTTACATAAGAATTCCATGGCAAGAAAATTTACTAACGAGGACTTAGAAAGCCATGACATTAGGTCATACATGCAAGCAGGAAATGGTTTTAAGAAAGTACACCTGGTTATTCAACAGACAAAAGAAAAGTGTGCAAGAAAAACAACAAGTGCTCATATTTCATGCATCTACCAAAGCTTCATGTTTTTTTATTTATCAAATACAGAAGGAAATGTGGGAAGGTGTTATAAAAACAAAAGGCACAAATTCCACATTGTCATGGCTAGACATTAAAACGTAACAGAATCCCTCTCTTTCATAATGCTGAGCCAAGAGCATCAGCGAGTAAAATAAAGTTGATGATATCCAAATTGGAAATATGCTTCAATCTCCAACTAAATCTATCTGCCGGTTACCCTTGACATGATACCTAGACAGCTAAAATCCATCATAGAAATCACACTCATGCCATCTATTGACATTTCTACAGAATAAAGATTGAAGCATAGAGGTAGCAACTCAAAAACCAAGCTTCCACTTCTATTATAAATCCCTTACTTCCTTTTTCAGGAAATTTTGTGTTTATTGAATTGTAAGAAGTATCCAAAACATCAGTTCCCACAGAAACTATTTCAGGCATAACACTTACAAATTACAACCATGCAATACAGTGATGTATTCTAGTCCTTCACGAAGAAAAACCTAAAATGTCCCAAAAAAAATTGTATCCCCTTCTGCTTAAGCATTCCTGTTGCCATTAGTTATTCAGATACCCAAGACACTCTTTCCAATTATTGAGCAAACAAATTTGAAATAAAGAGCAATGCTAAACACATATTAAACAATGTGGAGTTGTATAAAAGAAAAGCAGGAGCCTCATGTTTTACGTGTCTACCAGAACTTCTGAGCTTTGTCATCTATTAAAATATGGAAAAGCATGCAGGGAAGATCTACACATAAATAAATAAACGGAACCCATTCCACTCTTTCTGGCTCCACGCTAAGGTGTATCCTCTTTCATAAATGGAGAGACATAAACACCAGAAAGTATAGATGAAGTTATCTCATTCCATCATATGATCTCATTAACTACTCAACTATTGTTTAGGGCTTAAAACTCAAGCAACGAGGTCACAAGGCTTCATATCAATCTTCTACTAGTAATTAAATTGCAACGAGCAGCCAAAAACACTACAGTCCTAGCTAATCATAATGAAATGTGGCCCGGGAGCCCAATCCCCCTGAACACACTTGTTGCTATCATTATTTCCAATTCACTCAGACCTTGTATAACAAGCAACTAAGAAACCAACATAGTAATCAAAAGAAACAAAATTTCAAGCGTTCTATGGAAATTTAAAGCAAAACCAGAAGTAGGTATTTCAAAATTTGAACTGACAAGCAAGAAGAAAGATATAAAACGATGGAAAAGGGAGAAAGCGAGATACCCTTTTGCGCATACGGCGAAACTCGCTAGACTTGAACTCATTACGAGTAGATTTCTGAAGACGAAGCATCAAGAGTTCACCTTTAAGTTCAACAACCTCTTCGTTAATTTCCTCAGTTGTCTTGGCCCTTATTTCCTTCAATTCTTCTTCTTTCTTAGCCATCGTTATTACAGAAGACCGCGTCATTTTGATGGAGGGTAGGGCAACTGAAATGGGACATTTGTGGCGGATTTGGATACCTGAGAAGCTTGATTTTGGGATTATAGATAAGGGCTTTGGGGGGAAAGTAAGTGTGGGAAGGCTCAGCATTGCTCTGTCTTTGGGTTCGCCTGCGAGACTCTGTCCTTGCTCAAGGCCTTCCACTTCCAGGGTATTGTAGATAAGGCGCTTTCTTTGGCAAGCTAGTCACTCGATCGAAAACATATTTTTATTTTAGTATTCAAATGACTCTGTTTTTCTACTTAGATCCCAATAAGTTCAGAACATTTCAATCGAGTCCCTCCATGGGCGTATCGTGTAACTTTTCATCTAAACTTCCAATCGTGTTTCTAGTTGAGTCTTTGCCGGATTATTTTATACTAGTCTTATAGTATACAAAGAAGTTTGGGTGATTTTAATATACAAAAACCTATATGTATTGTGACATTTTATTGAATATTATTTTTAATAAAAAATAAAAAGATATTGTTTTATGTCTAATAAAATAAATTAAAAATATATATATGAACTAACCAATAATTTGTTTTTTGTTAACATTACTTAAATACTAATGTGGAGAGTTAATCTTTCTAGAAAAAATAAAAAATAGATATAGATGTGAATATTTTACCTTGACTATTTTTTTTATTTGATATGTTTTCATTTTAAAAAAATATATGTTTATGTTATGAATGTATTTTCTAGTATCATGAATTTTTTTGATTAAAAAAAAAGATATTGGTTTATACGTAATTAATTAAATTAAAAGAATATATTAAGTGATAAATTATAAAAAAAATATCAATGCTACTTAAATATTAAAATGGATTATATTCACCCTTTTTTTAATTGATACATGTTTTCTTTATTTTATTTTAAAGGTTATTCTGGTTGCTAAGAATAAGTAATTTTTGTTTTAATAAATGTATTATGAAAATACATCTTATTTATATAAATATATAAGGAAGTAATTACAGATGAATTATAATAATATTTTAAAAGTATTATAAAATTAAAAGAAAACAAGTAAGAAGATTAGTTAAATAAGTAAAACCCCCAAAAGTCTACAAAATAGAGAAAGTATTAATTTAGGATTGATCATGAAAATTGGGGTTTGAGTTCTTTTTAACCCAAAAATCCATCTTACACTTGTTTTTTCACATGAAAATCATCTTAGAAATCTCAATAAATTAATTTTCAATCCTAAATCACCTTTTAATCACTATATAAACAAAATTTAATCGAATCAAAATAAAGTTTGACAATCATTGATATATTTTTTTAGCATGGTTAAGGAACCACACCATTTTCATTGATTTTTTTCCACTTCACAATAGTATTAAACACAAAACATTATTTTATAATTATTTTTTAACATTATTTAACAAAAATTATATTTAAGTTGATTATTTTGGCAATTCATACTCTTAATATTTTTTAACATTAAAAAAAAATACTTGTGGGGAAGCACATAGCAAGTAACTTTTATTTCTAAATAACTATATTTTCTTACTTGAACAATAATCAATGAGCAATCTTAGGATGTTATGATTCATAAACACCATATATTTTGAGCCAAGGCAAATTTGTGTTTGTTTTGTAATGTATAGATTTTATGGTCTAGGTGGTGATTTTCTTAAACAGAAAAAAGAAAAGCTATGAAAAGAGATTACTTGCTTCCTAAGAGGATTCATTACTTGTTTGAAATGTTTGATTTATTTCAAAAATTCTAAAACTCAAGGTTTTCAATAAAGTCCCTTTCCAATATTAAGGAGCTGTTTGATATTGCGATCGGAAAGTGCTTATAAAAAAATTAATTTTTTTTTATTTTTTACTTTAAATTATAAAAAAAAAAATTAGTATTTTTAAATCATTTTGATGTGTTGATGTCAAAAATAATTTTTAAAAATAAAAAAACATCATTTTGATGCATTTCTAAACGAAAAACACTTTAAAAACACAACGGCAATTATACGCTCAGACACTAAATCTTTTTACATATAGCCTTCTTCAATAAGTATTCTTTTGAGGAATCAATGTCAACACTTTCATGAAAGACAAGATATTTTGTTGTGATTATCCTAATTGATGAGTTATATATATATATATATATATATATATATATAAAAGGATTAAAATCAAAATTATATATAAAAGGATTAAAATCAAAATTTTGAAAATCAATATAATCTCCTTTTATAAGGACCACCATCATACTTTTTATAAAATATAGATTGTAAATGAAATTAAAAAATAATAAGAATAAATTATCATACTAGCTGGCTTCACAAGAATTGCATGCTACGTGCCAATTTTGCAATGAATTACTTCCTTCTTGTGCTCCTAACTCATCTTCGCACACACAAGGAATGGCTTCATAGCAGTAAATTACGTAGCTGACTGCTGAAGTTATGAAAAAGGTTTTCTCAGCTTTTTAGACAGCGTCTTCCTTCGTCGGTCGCGTGCCTTGTTAGTAGAGGGTAACCAATATAAGCATATTCAAATGTATGAAAATAATAAAATTAAACATTTATTAGGTAACTCGATGGTAAAAATTTAGGATTAAAAAGTTTATTCCTCCTGCAATCTTCTATTCGAGTTATATGACTACTAATATAGTGATCACTAGAGGCTTATATGATCATTAAGTTTAGAATTCGTAAAATTAGTTGAGATACACGTAAACTGACCTGAATATCTATATTAATAAAAAAAAAATAATGAGATTTATTATTTTAAAGCATAGATCACTTCCATAAATATTATCCCAAGGTCCCAAAAAATAAACTATGAGGCTCATTGCTAGCTTATGACAGCATGAACCATAGGACTATATGGTATCTATTTGGAATATATCTAATTATTAATATTGGACCACAAAACTTGACTTGGTATTAAAATCTTTGTTTATAGAGAGGAGACCTAGAACATAATTTGAAGTGTTTTTAAAGTTATTTTTTATTCAGAAATACATTAAAGTACTATTTTTTTTAATTAAAATGATCTAAAAATATCAAAAACTAATTTAAATAACAAAAAAAAACTGATTTTTTAAAAATCAGTTTTGAAATGTAATGTAAAACAAATAATTAGTATGGTGTGTATAAATTGATGCGTGTAAAAGCACTTTTGAAAAGCAATATTGAATCTAACCTCACCTTCAATGTTATATTACGATTTTAATATTGCTATTAAATCTTTTCTCTGGAAAAATAAAATAAAATATAGGGATCACAATCAACCTCCTTTTCAAATCTTGGTATAACAGCACGAGTCTTTCTGCGAATCCTTTTCATCAACGTCTGACAATGAGATTGCTCATTAAATGAACAATGTGATATCTTTATATCCTAAAATCAACTAATTAAAAAACATTGTTCAAAAAGGTCTTCATTTATAAAATGCTAGATAGATTACACGTCACGCTACGAGCAAGGTCATTTTTTTTTAATGTAAAAAAAAACTAGGTCGACGATAATATATTTTTTTTAAAATAAGAAAATTAGTTTATAATGAAATTATTTTAAAAATATTTTTTATTTAGAAATATAATAAAATAATATTTTTTATTTTTAAAAATTATTTTTGATATAGCTCAAGAAAATAATAAAGAGACATAATTTTTAATAATTTAAAATAAAAATATTTTTGAAAGGATTAAGAGGCGTTTTATGTTTGTCGTCCGGTTAGCCTGTCCACCCTGGCAGTTTGAGGGACACGTGACCTGGAGTGTTAACAGCAGAAGGTTATTCGCCATTGATACTACTATTTCCTTACTGGCAAACCCCAGAGTAATCCCTCAACTATGTACTAGCTTTCAATTAGATTCCTAAGCTGTTAATGTTTTAATTATATGTTCCTCAATTGAGAAGACTGATGGTTTAGCACCTGTTTGGCCAAGCGGCTGCACCGCCGTTTGGCCAAATTTCAATTATTTTTTTTTGTATTTAAAATAAAAAAAATTAATACGTTTAGATTATTTTGATGTGTTGATTTCAAAATTGATTTTTAAAAAATAAAAAATATTATCTTGATATATTTCGGTACAAAAAAAATTAAAAAGTTATCGCAACCACACTCCAAAACAGATGCTATTTGTTATCTATTTGGATTATAACTTAGCACTTATAGTTCGTTAAAATAATTATTTGGATATTTTTTATTTTTTTTAGCTATGTAACTTGATCCCTCTGACCTTTTTAGGATAATTAACTATACAAAATGAAAAGAAAGGCAAGTTATAAATAAATTTTAAAAAGAAGATTGAGTATATAGTTTTCAACTAATTTATTAATTTTGTTAAACTACAAGGACTAATGTGTAATAATTAACTTGACCCTTACATCTCAATCTCAGCTCTAATATTTTTCATCTCTATCTCATTTGAAGGGGAGAAAAATTTAAATACGTATTATATTTCTCTCTTGCTTTCCTCCCCCACACAAAACCATACCAGACAACAGAAACCCTCGTTCCGTTCCTTCCCTTCCCTTCCGTTTCCAACAAAATCATAAAACAGAATTCTTATTTCCCAAACAAACCCTAACTAGCAATCAAAACAACAGAGGCAGAGAAACTTGGTCGTCGATGAGGATGGTGGGATTAGTGAGTTGAATCGGGATCTGAGTTGACTCAATTGATGCAGTAATGGGTGCAGCAGGTTCTAAACTCGAGAAAGCTTTAGGCGACCAGTTTCCTGAGGGCGAACGATACTTCGGCCTCGAGAATTTCGGCAACACCTGTTACTGTAATAGCGTCTTGCAGGTCTTATCTTCTCTCTTCAATTTCAATTGTCTCTCGATTTAATCGTTTTACCTTACTTTATTTTAATTAGTTTCTCTTTTCTTGTGCTTTGATTAGTTGACTCTCTTTTTTTCCGTCTTTGAATTTGATTATTTGATTTGTAATTCAGTGATTTAGTTAGGCTAGACGCGAAGCATATATGTTTTAGCCTTAAATTTTACAATTAAATTAGGTTCTTTTTAAGGCTTGGAAAGAAAATTTAGATGCAGAATTTTTGTATGCCTGGTCATCAAAATGATATTTTGTATACTTTCTAGTGCAAGCAGCCGCATGTTGTGATGAAAACTTTTAACTTGTTGATGCTAATTAATGCTATGTTAGTTAGTCTCTTTTGAGAATCATGGCCACATTTTCTCGTAATTCATGCAGGTATTTTTGATTGAATGTGATTTTAAGTCATTGGATTTGGTTTATACTGATAGCGAAACAGGATGCACTGCTCATAATTCATGCAGGTCTTTTTGATTGGATGTGGTTTTATGTCATTTTATATGGTTTATACTGATAGTAAAACAGGATGTACGGTTTTGAAAGCAGTGTTTTTTCCTCTGTGATGCAGGCGCTTTACTTTTGTGCACCATTTCGAGAACAGTTGTTAGAATATTATGCTAATAGTAAAAATACCGGGGATGCTGAAGAAAATCTCTTGACTTGCTTGGCAGACTTATTTACTCAGGTAATAATAATAACTCCATGGATGGTGTTTGAATCCTATTTATGTTAATACTTTGTGCTCTCATTTTCTATGTCAGTTTATGTTTCTCTTTTTTATGTTTCATTTTGGTGCCTGTTCTCCTCCTGACCATCACTTTTATGTTGAGTTTTCATGTCAAAAAGAGAGGGATAATTGAAGCCCATTTAGATGCAAATCTTTCTCTAATGCTCTTTACTTGATTTGCCCATAAGGGGAAAAATCTGATTCAGTATGCTCTATTGGGATTCTTGATATCTGCATCTTCTAATCAATGTTTCCTCTGTTCATGCAATTCATGTAGTGGAAGGTAGAAGATTCTTTGTTTGGCATGCATTTCTGAAGGTCTATTACCTGCTTATATCAAATCAGTGGATTAGGAACTTAGTTAGAACTTGACTCAGTGGATTCTGAATCTATTTTCTTATGTTAGAAGTAGTTTCCTTTATCATTATTTTCATCTCTTCTCCTTCAAGAGTCAAGACACAGAACAAGTCAGACCTAAGCATTGTTATTATTTTTTACTTGGTTTGCTGTCAATAGCTTCGATAGCATCCATATAAACAAGGCACTTTGTGGCACACTTTCTGCATGCTTGTTTACTGCACGCATTTCACTAAATTAATGAGAAAGGAGGGGGAGAAAGATTTTCGTGCTCACAGAACATATATTCATTACTTATTTAGTAGCTCAGCCATGGTGCTGGAGCTAACTGTTGATATCCCTTTGCGTAGATAAGTTCACAGAAGAAGAAAACAGGTGTTATTGCTCCAAAACGTTTTGTACAGAGATTGAAAAAACAAAATGAGCTTTTCCGAAGCTATATGCACCAGGTATGTGTTCATTTTATCTGATTACAAGTCTGGTTATTGATCAGATACAAAATGTAATGTAATATAGTAAACAACAGAGGATTGAACACTCTCTCTGTTTTTCATGCAGGATGCACATGAATTTTTGAATTTTTTGCTTAATGAACTGGTTGACATTTTGGAGAAAGAAGCCCAAGCTGTTAAAAGTGAACCTGAAACTTCTTCCCCACCTGAAAAAATTGCAAATGGACCAAAGCATGCTCAGGCAAATGGCGTTTCAAAGGAGCCTTTGGTTACCTGGGTGCACAAAAATTTTCAGGTGACTTTGCCTAGCCAATGCTGGCATTCTAAATTCGTCATCTTGCATGCTGTGAATTTTTAATGTAGTTCATTGAGCTTAATAGGAATCTGTATTCTAGTTCCTCCATGTGCATTGTTTTATGGAGATGGGATTTGCCTTTTCCTTTTCTCGTTACTTCTATCATCCCTCCTTAAGGTTAGGGATAGAGCTCTCATCATCTCTTACTCTTATATGTTTGTTTATTCAGGGAATACTTACCAATGAGACAAGGTGCTTGCAATGTGAGACTGTGACAGCAAGAGATGAAACATTTTTTGACTTGAGCCTTGATATTGAACAAAACAGTTCCATAACAAGCTGCTTGAAGAATTTTAGTTCCACGGAGACTTTGAATGCAGAGGATAAGTTTTTCTGTGACAAGTGCTGCAGGTAAGCCCGTTTTACTTGATTATCATGTGTCATTGACTTGTATCCGTTCTGGATAGCCACTGTTATATTTATTGAAAACTTGAAATGAGCTTTCTGTTGTAGTATTTGTTTATGAGTTGTGTGTATGGTACAGTTTGGCTGCAATTCTTACGGAATTATTATACAGGATGAGATTTCACTCACCTGGACAATTATTCACTGCTCAGAACCTGGCTGAGAGATTACAGTGGATTTAAAGCATTCAAAATTCACTTGAATTAACATTTAATTATATTTTATTTTAATGCCAGGGATGTTGATGAATGATTTATTTTTGTTGTTTTTAGCTTAAAGGCTTTGTTTTCCCCTCTCATAAGTAAAACAAGATGTGGAAATATAAAGTAGATTGAGTCTGACAGCTTGGTTTGTTTTCCTGAATGGTTTCTAAATTACTATTTACATATTTCATATGTATAAGGAAAGTGAATAGCATATCAAGTTCTGTGCATAAAAGGCAAATGAACCATATACTCCTTGAATTGAATTTACCCTATATATATATGCATAGGAATACTAAAGCTAAACTTTTCTGGCATGAAGCCCAAGCGTATACATGAAGGATTTTGTTGAAGAGATGATAAACTTTTTGAACTCTATTAACAGAAGGGCAATGGGTTTTGAATGCTGAATAATTGAGTGTAAGATGGCTTATGTTAGTAAATGGTTAAATGCTGTTTGTTAGTGTTGTGCTGAATAAAATCTAATTTGACAAAGCAAATCATGATAGTTTTTCCAGCTGAAGTTTTTGTGTCTTTCCACTAGAACAGGACAATTATATTATGTTTTTTACTTTACAATATCACTCATTTTAGCTAGCAGTACAGAGTTTTTCTGACTCTTCTTGAACTTCTAATGAGGTGTATGAACTTTCTACTGTTGATTTGGATGATGACGCTCTACCTCTGGTGTTTTGGATTCAAGTGATTGAACATTTCTACTCTAGTAATTGTGCTGTAAATCCTTTTTTCTTCTTCTTTCCTGTTCAGTTTGCAGGAAGCACAGAAGAGGATGAAGATAAAGAAGCCTCCTCACATATTGGTCATCCATTTGAAGAGGTTTAAATACATTGAACAGCTTGGTCGGTACAAGAAGCTGTCCTACCGAGTTGTCTTCCCACTTGAGCTGAAGCTGAGCAATACTGTGGAAGATGCAGATATAGAATACTCTCTATTTGCTGTTGTTGTCCATGTGGGAAGTGGACCTAACCACGGGCACTATGTGAGCCTTGTGAAAAGCCACAACCACTGGTTATTTTTCGATGACGAAAATGTTGAGATGATTGACGAGTCTGCTGTGCAGACATTTTTTGGGTCAACTCAGGAATATTCGAGTAATACGGATCACGGGTATATCTTATTTTATGAGAGCATCGGTGCTAGTAACAACAAGAGTTGAGAGGAGGGGGCATTTGGTTTTACAAGTAGGTATTTAAATCATTTGGACTGGACTTACTTTTGTTTAATCTGTTATTATTGTTTTTTCTTTTCCCTTTTGTCCCTCAAACAATGGGAAGGGCTCTCAAAAATCCACATTTGAGATGATGATGATGATGATGATTGTGACAAATGTATACTTGGGTTATTTCCATGTACAGCGGATGGTGAAGCTCACCATCCTTGTGTTTTTTCCAGAATAAGAAGGATAAAAGAGCAGTGTATATGGTTTGAAAATTTCTCAAACAGCTTGTATTGTTCTTGGTTGAGAATGTTCCAACAGAAGAAATACAATCCAGTTGGAAATTGGTCGGAGCAATCCTCGTACTACTGAATTTGTTCTAGCCTCTTGAGTGTATCTTATTGGTCATTAATCACCATGCAAGCCACAGGATCATTATCTCCAGGCTCTTAACCTCCATGGTCGTTTTGTATTTACTATCAATCAAGGCCCAAATTTACTTGGATGTAATTTGAAATAGTAGCTGTTAAATTCTTCGAGTCCGGGCTGGGGTGAATCTCACCTCCATGAATCTCTTGGAACGTGGAGATACAATTTCTACAGCACCTGGGTTCGAAATCTTTTGGAGTCACGCTCAGCTCTGAAATGAAGAATCCCTTCCTCTTGATCAATTTAATTTCGTTTGATTGCTCATTGGTTTGGAAAAACGCACCACGACGTGGTCTGTCTCTCTTTGAAAGTGAGAAGCAAGCAGATCCAGCCTTTTTCTGATGGTGTAGGAGAACACTCCTGCACTTCCTTGGTGCAGAATCCAGATCGTTAGGCCAGCAAATATGTACGAAGATTCGGATCAAACACGTATTTTTCACAGTAAACAAAAACTGGCTACTTATTCGAATTCAGTATCAGTGCGAGGGATTCACCTGTTCGAAAGGAGCAAATTCGGTTTATTAGAAATTTTCCCTTCACGAGTGACTTGGGTAGGTACCCTGGGGATTCGTTCACTGCACACTCGAGCTACTAAAAGTCATTTTGGTGTGTTTTTTTATGATGCTTGAAAAAACTTCACGCTTGGATGGGGGTGTGTGTGTAAAAATTCTCTGATCTCGAAACTAGTTTAGGGTTTTTACTCTCTAGTGCCAAAACAGAGTAGAAGGAGGGAGAGTAATATGTTTTTTCTTAGCGTAGCTCTGCACACTCGAGAGTCCTCTTCTCGTTTGCTAAAATTTGGTGTTTTATATATGAAAAAAATCCATACAATATCTAGAAAAAACCATTCAATTCTTCTTCAAGATGACACCTATATTCCTCTATCATCATCATCATTTTTTTTTGTGTAGAGTTGTGTAATAGACCGGTAGCTTGTGATATTAAAAAAAAAAAAATAAGAGGGAGATAGGGATGAGGGAGAAAAGGAAAAGTTCGCCCCACTTTTTTTTAGCTCTAAAACTCCCACAAAAAGATTAAATATTTAGTATTTTTGTGCAAGTGTGTCATGATTATAGAAAGAGACTAGAGAGAGAAATCATGTTTGGAAGAGAGAGAAATTTGAGTTCATATGAAAATTAGATAGATTCACATTAGAAAGATTTATATTCATCATATACAAGGGCAAACATATCTTTTCTTCTACTTTTTAAACCATAATTTCTCAAACCTATTCGTTATATTAAAAACGAAAATCAAACCCAAAGTTTAAAGGTTTTTTTTTGTAATTAAGGGATAATTACAAAACAATTGATGCATTATATAGTGGAATAGAAAAACTAGGGAATAAAAGAAATTTACTTTCCTGAACAATTTGCATGTAATCAATTAACTACGAATTGCAAATCCATTAGTGCATGGACTCTCACTGCTACACGGTTAAAGGGGTAACAAGATTGTTAGTAGATAAAAATAAAAATAAAAATAAAAATTTGCACCCTAAAAAGGAAATACCACAAAACCAGGCCAATTCTTCCTACTAGCATATTTTGCCACCGAAGCCTGGAGATTGCGACAAGAAGAGTAATCTACAAAGGTTGTGGAATGCAGGATTTCTATCAAAGATGCCAGCTTTAAAATTATTTGAAAAAAACCCTGCTAACCTCAATTTGTTTATTGCAGAAAAAGCTTCAAGGCAAATGCTAGATCCCCGTGAACGCCAACCACTTGCTAACTAAGAAACTTTTTCAAGTTTGTTCATCATATACCATTTCTATCTTTTATTCAGTGTTCTTATTACAGCTCAATACTACACGTTATTACTCTCATAAAGATTGATACCAAGACAATATAGCACTACTGCTTCCATCTGGTACATTCCTAACCTACTTCAGTTAATAATTAGGAGACTCAAAAGAAACGACATTTACAAACAAATTTCAGCATCTAATCAGATAGGATAACCTGGGGGTTGGCTCAAGAGTTTGTAGGCATGAAAGAGTCCCCATCCATTAATGTTCCAAGATCGACCAGGTCACCAAACTCAGCCATCACTTCAGGATTGTTAGCCCAATCGCACACAGCCTGTAAGAATTACAGATCATAAAATCAATCAAATTAACAAAACAGTGTTTGTTGCATCTCTTTGAGAGCCAATGGTTGTCAGTGAAACCACCAATTCTGAAAATCAGGAAAACATTTTCCCACTGGTTTACATGTCCACACAGTTCATGTGAATCTTATTCTGCACTATATAAGTGAGGAGATTTGAAAATTCATATCAAATCCCTTGGTTTCAAACCTAGTCCACTGATCGCTTTCTAGATAAAAATAAAAACCTGGTCTGCTTATCATAAACTGTATACTTCCAACTATGTTCTACCAAAGTACGATCAAAAACCTGACTTGCATGGCATACTGGAGAGGACTGTACATCCCCCAGCAGCTATAATAATGAATAGTAGTTAGCCCTGGGCTAACAGGAGGTACCATGTTAGTAAAGACTTTGATACTTTATTACTAATCCATTAGAAAGTTCTAGTGTGATGACAACCCTTCACTGTTGTCTCCAATGCAAACAACTGTCAAGGAAAAAGAATAAAAATAATAATCTGTTACCTTGGCCTCCTGGATCTCAGCAACAACATTGCGCAGCCTGCGATATTGTTCTCTTGCCTCTGGATGCTGATGCATGGATTTCACCCTTGCAAGGGCTATTTGTGATCTTTCTTCTGTTTGCCTTCTGCCTTCTTTAAGGAAATCATCATCGTCATCCTTAGATGGGACAATTTGCATGCTGGAACCATCAGTAAGTGCTTCAGATTTGAAGCCACGCAAACCGCTTCTTTTCCGTCTCCATCGTAAGATAATTTTATCCAGAAGGCCTACAGACCAAATTATCTTCCTGTAGTTTTTCCTGACCTGGTGGCCTCTTACATGGGCCTTCACCAGAAAAACCCCATGGTTAGATTTCAAGAGTTCTATGCTTTGTAAAAGGAAAAAACTAGTCAGAAAGTTACTTGGGTGAGTGATACAAAAAAAATAAAAAATAAAAAAATAAGAGCAGAAAACCTAGAGAGAGAACAATATATGCACCTGAATTTTAACAATTCGCTGCCGGATTATCAAAAATTCTTTTCTACCCTTCCAACCACGGAACTTGTTCTGAATTCGTATTGCAGCATGAACAGGCTCATCACATTGCCCTGACTTCTGTGACTTGACTGCAATAAGCGAAAGAGCACGCTCATGTGACATTCCTGATTTATCATCACCATACTCTATTAACTGCTTTTTTTGGAAGGATTGAACTCTGAAGACTTGGTGTATACGAGCAGCAGCTTGAGTGGCATTACAAACAGCAGCTAATGAATCCTTCAGGGACTGTCCACTTGGTAAGTCAGCATCATTGACTGAAGTTTTATTACAGCCTGGTACTGTCTGTAATACTTTTGTTCCAGAACTTTCTGCAGCCTCGCCAGCCTGTTTTTCCAAATTCAGAGAAGAAAGGTGGGCACTCAAAGCAGATTCTGCAAGAAAACCGGAAATTCCTTTGTGCCCATTAGCAGAAGCTAGGTCAGCAGGTGTTCTGATGGTGGGATATTTGGGGGTTGGATCTGTTAATGCTCCAGGAGCGGCACCTAGATTGATGAGGAAAGCAACTGTTCGCTCTCTGATATTCGAGCAAAATCAAGAAAAGTGTTAAAATTTAATAAGTGTTCTGTAAAAAGAAACAAGAAATTAAGAGCCACAAATTGCTTGAGTAATTTGATCCCAGCTAGGATTAAAGCTTGATTTGATGTCACTTCTGTACAATTGATATGATAAAGCAGATTAAAAGCATAGCATGCTATCATTTGCAACATGGTATTAGATGATATCCTAACATCACTAATAAGATTCTCCACTATTATATGAGATTAGCAGCCCAGTTTCTAGATGACAGCAGCTTGCACCCAAGTTAACATTTTTCAGTAGCTTATTTGGTTTCAGCAGCTTGCAATATGAAGCGCTTTGCACTGAAAGGAAGACAAGAAAGGAAATACTACTATACTGGAAGCAAGATTTGCTCCATAAAAAAAAAAAAAAAAAAAAGCAGATAAAAGAAAACACATCTCTCACCTGCCATAAGATGCTGCCCAGTGAAGTGCAGTCCATCCATTAACATCACGAAAATTGACACTTACACCAGCAACTATAGTAGGTTCTAGGGCCCAATCATAGCCGAGGGCTGCTGCAAAATGTAGCACCCCTTGGCCACCCTCATCTAATACACTAGGGCCTTTTCCACCTTCAGCTGCCTTCTGCAAAAGCCATACATGTAATTGTTCTTTGAGTAGCTTTTGAACAAGCAGTTCCTTTACTTTTTCTGAGGAAAACCCCTCCTCTGAAGTAAGCTCACACATTTGGTCCCATGTTTCATTGTCCTCATTCAGCAATGAGTTGATTTTACTGCTGATAATCTCATCCACAGTGCTGGAGTCGTATTTTGAAGGGGAGACAGAGCTCAGAGACAGTAGTTTTCCAAATCGCATATTAAGATCTTCAGTAACACTGTTACTATAGTTATAGGTAACATCTTGAGTATGGCTGAGTCGATATTCAAATTCACACACCTCACTGCAAGCTATAGTATTTGAACATGTAACATAAAAAGGAACCCTGCCAGCCTTATGCGAGGGAGTATTGCAACGAAGAACACCATCAGCTATAACCTCTGCAGGAACTTCAGCTTCTCCGAACATAATTGACCATTTGCATTTTTCTGCTGCTTCTCGACCCTTCAAGAATCTTCCCATGATTAGGACCTGTATACATGTATAATAAATGAGAACAGAACATTATAATATCAAAATGAAGCATTATATGATACCCCAGAAATAAGTGGTAGCTCAGCTCAGAAACTCAATCCGGTCTATAAGGAGAAGCTGACACATTCAATAACTTAGATGGTATTGCACAATCTAGCACACAAGAAATACTAATATTTGTACAGTACCTTGATCTCTGTGCCTGCATATGCCCAGTTGGGTGAGAAATCAATAATGCTAAAGAGTTGGTCCTGGGAGGGAGAAGAAGAAGGCAAATACGTTTCCAGGTGTCCTTGAGAAGGATTGCTGGAGTCATCAACCCCATTTTCACCTTCTGTAGTAATCCAATAGGCCCCATAACTGGACTGCACCTGTGGCTCTACATCCCCAAGTTCTTTACTCATCCATCGGGTGAAACTATCAAGCTTCTTTAAACCTTCTGTCCCTGAACCATCCAAAATATGATGTTTCACAGAAGAAGAGTACATCGATTTTCCCTCTAGGGTCATAACATGATCTACATCTGCAGGCTGTATTTGAATGTCATTTTGGATATGGAGATTGCTATCGTGATAGAAAGGCTCAAGAGTACTGATTAAGTCACCACTATCAAGTTGTTGATCAGGAAACCTAGCAGTGAGATCGTATCCTGGGTCCAGAAGCAACTTTTGATCCATGGACCTCTTTGATGGATGTGATGAAGCATCCTCCATAGACTGTTTAGAAGGCAAGTTCAAGCCTAAAACAGATAAGTGAATTGGAAGAAGAAAAGATAACACATCTATAACTAACATATAATGAGACATTTTCTGTAATTTGAAAATGTAATGAATTTAACTAAAGGAGGCAGTAATCCACCACTTGACTGAACTCAATCCCAAATTAGTTAAGATTGACAAAATGGATGATGAATCTGCCTCCTTCATTCAGTTCTATTATGGGATAAAATTTCTATAAACTATTGTAACACTGGATCACCATTTTATCAATTCACCCCACACCATTTCTGGTCAGTCTCCCCTGATTTCTCCTAATACTTCATCGTGTTACTTTTTCTCCCTAGTGTATCAACAAGTTGAAGTTAGAAATGGCCAAAAGAAACAACTATCTCTCAACTTATCTTCATTTGTGTCATCTCAACCTTCCCATAGATGTACTTGTATGACTCATCCTACCCAAGTCTTGTCTTGTGTTACAGCTCATCAATCTTAACATTCTTATCCTAGCCATACTGTTTTATGATAGCACATATATTATAGATATCTATTGCTCATGTATATATTATAATCAATTGCATGAAAAGCAATTATGGGAATGAGACCTATATAACCACCATCAATTTCACTCATGAAGCATAAGAACCAAAAAAGGCACCACCATCCTTCCATCCTTGAAAATTATTGCAAAGAAGAGTTTGGCATTCAAAAACTACCCTTTAATTTGAATTAAGCATGTGATGCAAGAATTTATAACATGCATAAAGGATCACATCGTACCTGCCATGCTTCCTGATCAAGTATATGACTCCCAATATCCTCCCTTTTATCAGAGCTATTGGTTAAAAGTTTCTCCAGTATTTCATCTTCTTGTTTAGGGATGATTCCTACTGTATCAACTTGTGACAAAAAAGTCTGGAAAGGCACCGATTCAATTCCACGAGCACAATTTTCTAATACATCCTCCCATGATGGCAAGTCATTGACTTTCTGAGGCTCACATGCTGATTCAGTACCAAATGTGTCTTTAGTTTTATCCACTTGGGCAAGTGAGATCAAGTCCATCCCAGGAACAATTGGCAATTTGCCTTGATAATTACCTATTTAAAGTTACAAGGATTAGTATTGCATTCAAACTTTTGGGACAATTACTCTAGAAAGATTAAAAAAATCAGAACCAATTTACTTGAAAATGGCATGTGATCATAAGGAACATATGAGCCTGTATCAATTCTCTCCATTGCAGGCTTTTGCACCTCAAGAAAAGAATGAAATCTGGAACTAGCTTGGTTATTATATACTGCAATAAACACCATCTCCACATGTAAGAATATGAAAAGGCCAAAGCATTCATCATACAGAAAGTTATACTACATCTTCTAATGAAACTGACACAGAAATTCTTGTTAAGAGAAACTGACGCACAAAAAATGAATAAAAAAGGCACCTGATTCAGCATCCTCATATTCTGATGCCTGAGCACTATTCATGCTTGCCGTATCTGTAGTTCTTGTAGGCACCTGGTAACCATTAGGTCGGAAACCAGAAGAAACAGAAGTGTCCATCTCTGAACTGGGTATTGTGTCTTCAATTTCTTGAGAGAAAGGAATGTGTTCTTCAAACTCTTTAATGCGGTTAAAATTTGTCCTGGTTCCCTGCTGAAATATGAAAATTAAAGCAGCTCAAACCCAATATCAAGATTGCTTAGTTGATAGATGATACACTCAAGCGAGTGGAGAAACTTTAAGGCCAACCATTTTCCTCTTCTAGACTAAGAGATACTCCATTCATGATAGCCATCTTAGGTTAGAGTAGCAAAAACTAAATAGGCTCGGATATAATAACTGAATCGCGATTTTAAGCAGCAAAGACAAGAATAAGTGCACATAGATTCTCATGAGCAATTTTCAGCCTGACATTCAACAGCATTTTAATCCATTTAAGACAGCAAAACTTCAATCTTATGCTGAAGGTATATTATTAAATAAATTCGTTTTACTAATCCTACTTTAAAGTCTAAAACACATCTAGTCATATTAATATATGGAAAAAGTAGATAAATTTCAGGTTTAGATTCCACCTGCAGAAGTGTTATACAAGTGTCATCATTTTCATTGTATTACTGCCACCTATTCTGGTTCACAAATACACGCACAAATCATTTTTTTTCACAAAACTGCTTTAAGGCTGTAGTCTAAACATAGATTTATAGTTTTGCATGTGCAGCATTCATCTAATAGCTTTTGCACCAAAAATACATAATGGATTTAATCCCCAGATAAATAACTTCTAATTTCATTGTGTTGACAAAAAGGACATCCATGCATTGTTAAATTCTATAACATGACAAAAAATCACAGCACACCAATTTAATTAAATGACAATCACAATCCAATGATCAAGGCATCATTTTCCCCAAATGGATCAAACCCACAGCCCATTCATGTGTACTAATCATCATTACATTCCTATTCCTAACTTAAAAATTGTCATATGTTGGAGCATCAGAGGTGTGGACAACACATGCACTATTATCCAATACATCTCCACATTCAAAATTTTGGAGACAGATTTGTTTCCTTTTTCCCTTAATGTTTTCATTCCTTCTTTTTTTCCTGGTGTGGGAGGGGGTTCCAAGTATTGGTGTAGTCAAATTATTATTTGGAAAATACATATGCTAACTCACAGAAGAAAAAAAGATATTAGATTCTATTGTGCTTAGCACAGCCAAATAAATATTTGAGAAAGAATAAAGGCAGCAAAAAGTAGACTAGTCCAACAAAGCAGAACTTTCGAACACAGAGTGACAAACTAAGATAGCTAAAAAGGGCATAAGAGATAGGAGTGATGGATAAATTGTCACCTTTACTTCCCGATAGTGGACAAGTACAATGTGTGAACGTTCCCTGCAGTAGAGGACAGCTATGTAAGAAAAATGATGGTCATCTGTCTAAGAAATAGAATGCAGAAAAGAAACCAGCTGTTATTTCAAGAAGGCATTTTAAACCAACAATATAAGCTACGAGGAGCTCGTGATGGCCAAAACTGCCAATTTCTTTAGCTAATTAACACTTCACATGAAATGTGACACAAAAAAAGATTTTAAGCATCAAAGCAATAATTGTACTGTATATGTGTGCTTACAGACATAATCCAAGGTTTTTCAGAAAGTTTGTGACCATGCCTATAATTTTTGAAAAACAGAAAAGAAAAAAAAAACATTTGAAGGAGTTCTTTACCATAAAACTCACGTAGGTCAATAATTTCCTCAGTTACACATCTTGAAGCCTTGGTTGTTTGTTATGCTTCTAATTAATTGAAGCCCAAAAGTAGAAAGTGAAATAACCTAAAAATCACACTTACATAAAATAAAATGAAGTGAAATGAAATGAAAGCTATTAATTCAATGTGAAATACACATATATCAACAGGTTAGAACCAATCCAATCTCTTAAATATTGCCAGGTATTCCACTTTGTAAACCATGGTCGTATGAGGCCAGATAGTCCGAAATGCAAGTATTTAGATCCAAACCAAGATATCGGAATGATAAAAAATGAAAAGATTCAAGGACTCACTCTTCAAGCAACCAATAACTGCGTCTTTGAAAATTTTCATTATCTTCTCCATGTGCATAATAGCAATGCAGTACATCAATGCTTCCAGACTGAAAGACACTTTTTTTTCAGTTACTATGATTTGAAAAAACACATAAATCTTAAATATAAACACTGCCTCAGCAGCAGGGTAAAATACAATAGCTAGAAGACAAAGACATTGGCTCAAGGATGCTTGATTCCAATACCCTAATATGCTTACACTTTCTTTGGGTTACTATGATTTGAATAAACACATGAATCTTAAATATAAACAAATCCTCTGCAGTGGAGCAAACTACATCAGCTAGAAGACAGAGGCATTGACTCAAAGATGCCTGATTCAAGTACCCCACTATGCTTACCTTGAGCCTCTCATGAGCTTCTTTCACAGTTTTCCCATCCTTTTTCTTCCTCCAGTTATGGCCATCTTTTCTGAAGTATCTGAGCACTTTGCGATCAAAGAGGAACAGTGATCCACCTGAAATTGGAGCCAATATATGCTTAAGATTGTACCTTAACAATAGGAACTTAATCAAATGGAGGCCCATGCATCCATAGTGGAGAAGATAACGCTCTTGATGTACACAAACACTAATAAGACAGAAGCACTGACGCTACACATTATATTGCCATCTATGAGCTTCTCCTAACCTAAAATGCAACTTTTGGCCCTTTAGTAATCAGAAAAGAAATGAGGAGTCCTAATGCAGGAGCCTTTCCCTAGATAGAAGAAAACACTGAAACTTGGAATTCAAACAATACAATTGTATTTGATAAGTGACTGGAGTTGAAAAAAATAATGTTTTATTGGATAGTGAGCTTAAACAAGCAGTTCTGTCATTTGCTTTAAAGTTGAATAAAATGACAAAACAAAACAAAAATCAAGACCAGATCATTGTGTTGGAATAAATGTGATTGCAATTTTGTGCTTCAGATGCTGTAAACTTGTGAGAATGATGTCCAATTTGAAACCTGACAGAAGGGTTCAAACAAAAAAGAAAAAACAGGTGAACACTTGATTAATGATCTGAAATCATTTCAATCTTAAGAACATACAACTATTGAAATGAATCTATCAAAGATATGCAGATTCTATGGTCTTTCACCCACACTTACACCATTTTTCTCGGGCTTTATCCACAAGAGATAAGTTTGCAATATTGCAAAACATAATTCTCGACTCAAAAAGCAGTTAGGAGTTTAAAGGAATCTTGCCACATGGATCAGATGCAAAACAAATTTCATAGTAGATTCTCACGAAAGAGAAGAAAATAACTAGAATGAACTAGATAGAAACAAAAGATCTCTTATTATCCACTTGGAAGTTTATGAAAGGCAACTGCAGGGAAAGGTTCATTGAACAATTAGTCAACAAAAGCAATGCTGAAAAAATCTTACTTGGAGGCATATGTGCAGGTTCTGGGGCAATACAAAATTTCTGATAATTGCTTAGAATTTCACAAATTTCAGCAGGTCGTAGCCACCGATGCTGCGCTTCTACCAGTATTTGCTGAATATCTGCATTCCAGCAGATGACAATTTTTTTTTAAAAAAAAAGCACATCATCGATAACTTCACAACATTACATGTAAAACAATGACAGGAGGAGAATATTAAGCATGATAGTTAATGCCACCATTGCAAAACCACCTTCAAGACTGCATAAGAGAAGAAATTAGGGACTGATATAGTATGGAAATCTATCCCCTTAACAATAAAACATAAATCTTAATTCAGCGTATCGTTGTTTTGAAATCCAGATATCAATTAATGATAAAATCTTGAGCAAAAATTCTCCTCGAAAGCTCAGACCCTCCCGAAAAGAACACCAAAATTATCACTAGATTTCTTTGCTGAACTGTTGCACTGGCAAATAAGTGGTAATGCTTAAGAAGCTATCCCTTTGTTCTACAAGTAAAACCCACCCATAAAAATCCCAACTTTAAGCCCAGACCAGAACCTCTGTCTTTCTAACATCTTCCTCTCCTAAAATATATACATGCCAGCCATCAAAAAGAAAAAAGAAAACCTACAACAGTATAAATTCCAAAAATCACAATTCTATAATACACTGTACACACGAATAGTCCAGAAACAAAGAGGGAAAAAAATAGTTGAAACTCTCTTACCTAGCTGGTTACCGAGAGGGTAACGTTTAGTGTCAGCCATGATTGATCAACTCCTCCTCCTTTTTAGTCTCTCTCTGTCTCTGTTTATGTGATGTCAAATCTTGAAAAGAGACATAAATTACTGTGCAAAATATATAAGTATGAAGTGTAAATACGTAGCTCTGTGTTTTGATCTCACACTCAACGAAGAAATCTAAAGGAAAGGATTTGGAGGGATTAAGACAAGAAAATCAAAATGAAGGAGGAATACAGAAAAGGGGGGAGGGGAGAAGGTATTTGGGTAGCAGCAGCCAAAATGGACTTTGGAGTTTGGTCCTTTGGAGAGGAGGAGGAGGAGAGTACTGAGTGAAGGTCGAGTCAACCTACTGAGTGAAGGTGCTTTTTTTTAATCTTGATAACTAAGAAATGTTTGGGAGTGTGGTTAACTTGTTTTTTAATTGTGTGCTTATTTATAAAAAAATATTAAAAATAACTTTTATTTAGAATTTTGGTATATTAATATTAAAAAGAATTTTAAATAAAAAATATCTTTTAAAATATTTTGTATCTCAATACTAAATATGCACAAAATAACACCTATCACCACATTTCCACTATCTTTTCATTTTTCTTTTCAATAAATTAATAAATTTACCCATAAAATATATGTATCCATTATATTTTAATCATATTTTTATGTCATATAATTAAAGTTAAAATTTTGATTTATATATATATATATATAAAAAACAATTACACCATTTTACTCGAAGATGGATAAAAGAATTGTTTAAAATTGCGTAATGTATACTACTCCTCTAGATTTTGAAAAACAATTTGCTTAATTATTTTTTTTTACTGTTTAAATATGTTAATATCAAAAATAATTTTTTAAAAAATAAAGATTATATTATTTTAATATAAAAATATTTTTAAAAATAATTATCATCATATTTTTTTAACATATATAAAAATACATCATCAATAAGATTCACGACCACCCATAAATGTTCATAACAACAATAATGGTGAGCATCGAGTAAGATAAAAAAAAGAAATCTATCGCACATTAATGAGAGAGAAAAGAAAATATATATATATATATATATATATAAAAGTAGCTCAATCCCTTGAGAAAAGAAAAAGAAAATGTAAAATAGTTGAAACATGCGGTTGAGATTGTGTTCGAATAAGGATAGATAATGCTCTAAAATATCAACATAATCAATCATTTTAAAATAATATTTTTTTTAATTTTTAAAATATTATTTTATATTGGCATATTAAAAGGATATAAGAATACAAAAAACAAATTAATTTGAAGTTAAAAAAAATTAGATTTTTAAGAGAAAAAAATACAATTAGACCATGATTTCAAACGAAATCTTGAAAAAACTTTATAGTATCCGGAAAGTAACTAATGATATTATAAGAATTACTTTCTAAGTCCATTTTTTAAAATATAAATAGAAAATAGAAATCTTAGGTAAATATATTCTTATCATTTTGAGTGAGTTATGAGTTTTATTTTTTTCTCTTCTCTTTATATTTTTTTTCTTTAAGATGGGTCAATAAAATAATTAATATGATGCCACTAATTATTTAATAAATACCATAAAATTTCTCTTTGGTACTTGTTTTTAATTAAAAAAACTCAATTTTGCTATTAATATATTGTCTAATTATTTCATAATCTTTCAATCAATTTCACTTGAAATTCAATCAACATAGATAATATCAACCATCTATGCATCTATTTTTCAGAGTCTTTTTGATTATTGTGATAACGATTGTTTTTCAAGGTATTTTTTATTTTTAATATCATCACAATTTGAAATTACAAAAATAATTTAAAGCAAAAAAAACATTTTTGAAATGCAAAAACAAGATTAATTATAGTTAAAAGATTATATTTGTGAGTAAATGCTTCCATCCAATACATAAAAACATGAAAATCAAATTGATAATGAAACAATACACTAGGGTATAAATTAAATACTTGCTTATTTTCCACCTTCTTCCTCGCCTACCTCTTCGCTATATGGCTATCCTATTCCTATTCCCCTTTTTAGCAGCAAAATTTAATTTATACCCTAGTGTATTGTTTCATTATCAATTGATAAAAACAAATATCGCTAGGTGCCTTAACAAAATAAAAATAAAGTTTGAGGGACCAAGATTTCTATTTTACCATAAAGCATTTTTTTCCCAGCTATTTTGAGTCACAGTTTTTTTTTTTTTTTATGCAAGTAAACCTTAATTTCCACAAAAAAAACTATATTTTGTAGGTTTTGATGTACAAGTAAAATTTTCATTGTCTCATACTTTTATAAAAGATGCACGTTATAATTTGAACTTAAAATATATTATATAAATCATATATTTTTGACCATCACGTCACGTCGCGCCGCTAGAAACTATTGAACTATTGCATGCAAGACTCCCTAGTTTTAATTTATATAAATTAACAATATTTATTATATAAACTACAGTATACTTCAGGGCTGTTTAGCGTTACAATTGAAAAGTGCTTATGAAAAAAATTAAAAAAAATTATTTTAAATTTAAAAAATTAGTGTTTTTAGATCATTTTGATGTGCTGATTAAAAAAATCATTTTGATAAATTTTAAAACGAAAAGCATTTTAAAAACACAACCACAATCACACTCACAAACAGGCAATTCATTTCAAAAAGTTGACTTGTTAGGGATGAATTCTCTGGCCTCCTTTTTATATTATGTTTTTATTAATATCTTTTCTATTACTATCAATATTCTCCTTGACTTAATCAAATTAATTATTTTTTTCAATCCCTTCACCTTTGAGATTCAAACAAATAAAATCCTCTTAGATTAATTTAAAGAGAACAAATTTCTATTTCAATTAAATAAGGCTAAAATGATATCATATCCATCATTTTTGTTTTAAACTATATGATTATGGATTAAAAAGTATATTATTTAAATATATTAAAACAAAGGGAAGTAAAATAATTGAAAAATAGAAACAACAGGAAAAATTAAAAAGCTAACAGACATCATTATATATATAATCATTATATATATATATATAAAATCATTATATATATATATATATTCTACCTTTTTTTAATCTGTATTTGTTTAAGATATAAATGGTCATCCAGAAAGATTCCAATTCTATCATTCAATAGTTTAGGGACCAATTTTTTTTTTTGTTTAGTTGATCCATGATAAAAATCTCGATAGTGCTTGACATTATTTTCTAACAGCAGAATTGACAGAAATTGAAACGTCGAATGGTATCTTGCCATGTCCTGTTTGAGCAGTAGAACTGACAGTCACAAAAATGTTTTGAGATTAGAGGAGTTATTTTTATTGAAAAAGTCAACTGAAATGCATTCAACTCTCTGCTTTTCAATAGAGGGTTTCAGCTTTCAATTCTGGTGATTGCAACTGACAATCCATGAAAAGTCAGCTCTCCCATTTTCTTTTTAAACTAAACTCAGATTTTCTCCTTGTAAAAATGCCAGGGAATGGCTGGAGACCAATGGAGGGTTATTTTCCCTCAGTTCTGTTGGGGAAAAAACAGTACAGTGTATATTAGAATCGTCCAGGGGTCCCAGAAAACACCATCTTCTCAGATGAACTTCTGAAACATCAGCCACCTCCATGGCTGAGTCTATGTTGACTCGACTTTGAGCACTATCTTCATGAACTCGTATACAAAGTAGCTTATTGCAGCTGATGGTAAAACCTGCAGGTTCAGGAAAAACATGGGGTGGAAAGGGTTCAGAGCAAATAGATTTCGATATGAATTATGGAGAGATCCAACGAGCCAGGAATGTGATAAAGATGTGAACAAGTAGCAGGTCACAGATTCATTTCATATGAGAATATTTCATCAACGTTTCAAACTTAAGCTAATTAAGTGAGATTTATTTCAACTTTTTAATATTGGAACCAGCTAGTTCTGGCAACTAAAGGTGCCAAATCCAAAACAAAATATCTTGGCACAACGCAGTTACGTGTCCTAGATTCTGATTTCTCATTGTTTAAAAACTGTTTTGTTCGTGGACATTTACAAATTTGAAACAGACAAGAACCTTTGAATAGCAGCCGGAAAGGTGGGGATAAAACGCAGTTGACAGTAATCAATATACACTTCTCCTCCTAAGAAAACGACATGAAAATGATCTATGATTGGACAAATCAGAGGTTCCTAAGGTACATGATTGTGAAAGTGGGGTTGTAGTAGAGGGAAAAAACCAAAGGGACTTGCTATTTTCTACCATTATTCAGTAACTTTCCTTTCAATGGCCCTTGAAGATGATTTGAATGTTGAGGTCACGGTAGAAAACATCATGGCTCTTGTATATGACTTAAACTATAAAGGTAAACTATCTGCCTTGACCTACAGGAGCTATATTAAGGTCTAATTCGAGGAGCTATGCAGTACAAAACATGGTGCCTTCACCTAGAGGGGTTATATTAAGGTCTAATTCGATGAGCTATGCAGTCCAAAACAAGGTGCCTTCACCTTTATATTAAGGTTTAATTTGATGAGCTATGCAGCATAGAACATGGTGCCTTCACCTAGAGGTGTTATATTAAGGTCCAATTCGATGAGCTATGCAGTACAAAAAATGGCGGGGCAGATCCACCACCAGTCAAAACAAAGCAATTTTCAGGCTTAATTAAAGCTGCAACTGCTTTATGGTTTGAAAACTGCATTCAGTTGTAACATCTAAAGCTAGAAACTTCATTAAATAAAGGAACAGTTCATGTCCACAGAAGTTATGCATCATCATACCTGCAATAAGCTGGGAATTAAACCTGCATAGAGAGCAGGAATGCCTCCTTGCTCAACTATCTTTATGCAAGTTGCCAACGCACTCATCTTTGTTGCTCGGACTTGCATTTGAAGCTGTCTCCGCACAACTTCAAATGGATACGTAGCAGCTTCAGAGCAACAACCAGCAATTGCCCCATAAAGCAATGTTCTCATGGTACCCAACTCCAGCTGTTCCAATGCATTCAGTTCCTCGCCTTCTTGTTTGATGTTTTGAAGTCTCTTCATTCCTTCCGGTGAGTGAAGATAAGCTGATTTTAGCATATCATAAACACCATAGTAAACAGCACCTGAAGGAGCCATTGCCACTAACGACGGTAGTAAACCCTTATAAAGAGAAAAGAAACCTTCTGTCTGGATCATGTGGCGGAAAGTGCCAATTACACCACCCAAAACTTCCCCACCAGGTGCAACCATCTTCGTTCTTATCTGTAAAATTTGATGTTTTTTAGCATCCATTACAAATCATTTACATTAAAAAAAAACTCACCATAACATGATAGAGCTGTGAATATAAAAAATTATGAAGAATGAGAATAAAATGCAGTGCATCCATTATTGTGTTGCTTCTTTTATGTTAACCGACTAAAGAAAAAGAAAATCAACCTGCATAGGAAGCAGCAGTTGCAGCTCTAAGGATGGTAACTAGAGGTCGTAGACCTACTTGCAGGTGACTGGATGGATGTCACAACTTTTATAAAATCAATGGGGGAATCAACTTAATGCATGACTGCAACAAGTACACTATGTGAAAATTCAGTGATGGCTAAGGAGGCATTAGCAAACCACATGAATATGCAGCAGATTTTATTCTGACAATATGAGCAGGCTTGGGCAGGACCTGGGCCTGGTAACATGCAACAGATTCAAATCTAAGATCCCCAGGTGCTCTCCATGAAATTATGCATCAATGTTGATTGTTCCAGGGGAGCTGGACTTAGTAAGATGTGAACATTAGGCTGTTTTGATTTGGGAATGAAAGGAAAAACTCACCAGCTTTCAACCCATTTGGTTACCCAAAGGGAGGAAAAGTTTCACCTTTGGGATGGTTTAAAATTTCACCCCTTGTCTTATAGTATTGTCTTTCCCTGATTATTTTTTTTGTCTGTCTCACTCTTCCTGACCAATATCTTTTCTATATGTTCTCTCTCTACAGCTGGCCCAACTAGAGCAGAATGAGAATTAGCTGGGTGGAGTTTTTTTTCTCACCCCCTCATTTGTTGTCCACCTATCTTTTTTTATACAATTTTCTAAATTTATATTTCTCATCAGCATCAATTCTTTTATTTTTCTCTTCTCATCCAGTAATAATTGTTTACCATTGCTACATGTACAAAAGCTCTTTTCTTGAGCTACTAACAGCCCCCCTCTGTGTCACAAACACAACAAAGATACCTGATAACAACTTTTACACCCTAATGAATGGTCCCTGAACATTCTAACTCAAATTTTCACTTCAAACTTAGGTTCAGAAATCAGTGCATTAGTCAAGCATGGTACTTCCAGTCCTATGGTGACTGATAAAATAATCAACCACTTCTATTGGCAGTAAAACTAAGATGTAACAGACATAATAATCAACCACAGAACATGAAACGATTCATGTCAAAATAATTGAAGAAGCTCATGGCAGTAAATCATGCAGTGAAAGTTGAAGTCTAAGTCAACCACTTACAGTGTCCATCGGCAAGCAAAGCAAAGTAGCAGTAATTCCGGCAGCAGCGCCAGAAAGGAACCTCTCAAAATTTGTGGTTTCCTCGTTCCCAGTCAATTTTAGAAGTTGACTTCTGTAAGTATCATAAGCATAGAAATTGATTGACTTAAATGGAGCAGTGCGAAGAATATTGACAAAGTTTCCCTTCCAAAAACCTTTCAACCCTTGTGTCGCTTCAATCACCTTGATGACCTCAAAAAGATTCTTCTGTTCACCACGAACTATATACTCCAGCTTCAGCCTCTCAAGAGGTGCTACAAAAGTCCTGTTTCAGAACAAATGTGATTCAAATGAAATATTAATTCATTAATTAGAACAAAACAGAGCTAAGAAATTAATACATATACATGGATCATTACCCAGAGCATGAGATACAGTGCAAGGGACTTGAAAGTTAAATTAACAACCCGTTTGCACACAGTTCAAATCACATAACTAAAGGCTTTTAAAACATTTAGAGAAACCACAAACAAATCCCATTAAAAAAAACTAAACGTTATAAGAAAGTTGAACAATTATCATAGAGAACTCTTAATAAAGATTTGGTGCCAAACTCTTAATAAAGATTCAGAGCCTAAAATGTTCTCAATTTTGATTTCTTTCTGCAATTCAACATTCATGATTCCAAAACAGACAATCATCAGAGAAGTTTATTTCGTATAAAAAAAAAACTGAAGTAGTTTTCTGCTTGTACAATTAAGCAGAACACAGACACAAAAAGATATGCATAGATCAAATCAGTGCTCTATTTAAAATCCTTTTAGTGAACAAAAACTCATCTGTATATGAAAAAAAAAATTATCTCTATATGCAGTAAATAAAACCTCTTTATTAAACCATCTTTAAGGAATATAATTACTATCTATAAATACTCTTCTACTACCATGTATTTCAATACAAATATTGATACATTCTTAACTTATTAAAAAAAATCCACAAAACTATGTTAAAAGTAGCAATAATCAATTAAGCAAGCAAGACAAGACCTTGAAACCATAGCAGCAAACGTGATCTCCTAATAAAGTAGCAGCAACCATTATAAAATAATTAAGATTCAGGGAAAAAACTGCTCCTAGTTTCCATTTCCTATTTTATTTCAGCAATGCATGATTTTGAAATAAACAATCATCAATTTTTCTCTTAGAAAAAAAAAAGGAATGGAAATAGGTACCATAAATCATGGATACCGTATTCAGAATTAATCGCTAAGGAGATTTTAACTAAGTGAACAAAAAACTATGAATTCACAAACCAGAAACCCTCTTTAAGTAACTCTTGCTTACAAAATCTAATTCAATCAAGAAACAATCTTCATTTCCATTACCACTTAATTCGATGAAAATATATGATGCTACAATTATAACTAACTTAAAAGATTCATAAATCAAGAAGCAATGAAAAGAAAGAAAAAAGACCTTGAAACCATAGCAGCCAAAACACCAGCCCATAGATGTTTAGTTGTATTCAAAGCTGCCGAAGTACCTGATCTCTTCACTTCAACCTCCTTCTCCTCCACAACCTCAACATTTTTCTCAACCCCATTTTGCCCCAAACTCTCAATTGACTCCCCAACATTCCCTTCATCTCCAACTTCTTCTTCTCTCCCCTTTATTGACAAACTAACAGACAAAAACACCCCACCTTTCCTACCTCGCCGCCGCATATTCTCAAACCTTAACAAGGGTCTTTTCGACAAATAAGAATGATTTTCTCTGTTTCCATTCTTCTTTGAATAAACTATAGAAACAAAGGAAGGAGGACAGACGGTTTCATGATCTAGGAACAGTCCCCCAAGAATGAAGGGTTGGTGATCCGACAGTTCAGTTTCTTTGTCTTTGAATAAAGAGGCAAAGAAATGATGATCTTGGCCGTGCATTATTATGGGATTTGAAGGAGGAAAGACTGGAGAGAGATTTAGCAAGAAGAAGAAGAAGAAGAATGATACTAACAGCACGAGAAATGGTTTATAAGGATTAAGGAATGAAGAGAAGCTTGTAGAGGAAGAGAGAATAGTATCAGATTTGCTGCTGCTTTTCTTGTTGGATAAGTGAAAGTGACAAGGGGAATAAGTTAGGAGACGATGCTCAGCTGTGTGTGGGCGGGGTTTGGCTTGAACTGCCACAGTTACATAGGTTGCATCGGTTTTGTTTTGTTCCTGTTGGTCAGGTGTGGACTTCTGACGATGATGGGTTTGGTTCCCTTGTCTTTGGCTTGTGACAAACAAGGGTTGATTTGGAGACAAGGACGTGGTTTTTACGAGGGAATAGAAGTACAGAAAGTAGAGTTCTTTGGCAGCAATCATATAATACAAGTCGAAAAGACCATATTTTTCTTGTCTTTTCAACGAATTTTTGAGGTTTTTTCTACTGGGGAAGTGAATCCTGATCTATAAATTTATTTTCCCACTGTCTTCGATCGATCTGTAAAGTTTACGATAAGTTTTGTTAGGAGAAAATGGAATTCATAGGCAGCAGCAATCGCATAATAGAATATTTCTGGAGCTATTTGGTTCGCTGGAAAGTGAAAGTTGAACTCTTTCTTCTATTATTGTAAGAAACAGAATCTCCGATCTCCAATCCGATACAGACTGCTTAGAGTGATGTTTGATGCGCCGCTCCAACTTGTTTCGCGATGAATTTTAAACCTAAACACAAAACCACAGCTGCGAAAAATCAAATTCAATTTCAAAGTTTTGTGGTTGGTTGCTTTATAATATTTTTTAGTTAGAAATATATTATTATAATGTATTTCTATTTAGAAGTATATTTTTTTATTTTAAAAAATAGGTTTAACATCATCTCATATAAAAAAATATTTTTAAAATTATTGTTTAATAAATTTCAAGGTATAGCAAGTGGAGTTGACATGATATAGCCAAATCAATTTATCAATATACTTGTGAGTTGATTGACCTGATCAAATCTTGATTTAACTTTTTTATTTTTTAAAAAATAAGATCGATGTTGATTTAACATTGTTCTTACAAGATAAAATATTTTGTATGACTAACTTATCTAAAAGCATCTCTAACCCTCTAGTTATACGAGGAGTCAGAGGTAGTTTTACCTATTTTAATCATAGTTGTTAATACCGTTTTGATTGTCGTTCCGGTTTTTTAATTGGAACAGAACGTTCCGATTTCAGAGTGTTCCGACGTGTTATTTCAGTATCGTGTTGTTCATATATAATTATATATATATATATATATGAAAAAAATATTAATTTAATAAATATAATTAAAATTTGAATTCTTTTTTATTTAAAATATTTGGTGTTTTTAAATTATTTTGATGTATAGATGTCAAAAAAATTAAAAATTAAAAAATTAGATTTTGAACCCGGAACAGCACGCCCAGAACGAAACCGAGGCGTTCCGGTCGACATTTCTGGAACGGACCTAAATTAAAATCAGGACAAAAACGACGTCGTTTTGTCCCAGTTTTATGAACGGAACGGAACGGATTTTACAACACTGATTGTAATCACTTTTTGCTTTTCTAACTCAATAGCTAAAATAACTTTTTGTTCTATGAAATATCATTTTTATATGTTTTTTTTAGAAAAGCCAAATATTTTAAAAAATATATAATATTGTTTGAGACTAAGAGAAATAGTTGACAAGCAAACATATGATTTGTGACAATAATAATTATTTGATTTGCTCAATTATATATAAAACATTATTTGATTTGCTAAAAAGTATTTGTTTTTACATGTAATCTTATATAAACTAGAATATTTTATTTTATTTATTTATTAAGATTATTTATTTATTTATTTATTTATATTTAATAATTCATGAGATTTTTCAACAAGATATATATATTTTTAAAGATTTATTTTTTTTAAAAAACCTATAATTTAAAATTATATAATATTATCACGTAGCATTTTAAATAATATAAAAAAAACAATGAAAAAAATTATAATATTATTTGTTCTTTTAAAATTTGTTTTATATTATTGGTTGGTATATATCAAAATATATTTGGTTATTCTAAATGGCTTTTACCACTAGAATACGTATATACAAAAAAAAAAAATTATTTATACTATTCAACAAGCTATTTTATCAATTCAGTTTTCCAAAATAGTATTTTGCATTGGAGTTGCTGTAACTTGTGATATAGGTCATATATCTAACCAAGTTAAAAAAAACCTTAATTTCTAAAATTTATTTTTTTATTGAATCATTTAATAATAAAAATAGATATTTGCATGAAAAATGATGATTAAAATTATGTACAAGAAATATATTTTTTCCATTTAAATTATCTTTTATAATTCATGTTTTCAAAAAAAACAAAATATTTTTTTATTTGGAACATAGTTCATTGAGTAAAAAATAACAACAATCTAAAAAAAATATAAGAAAATATAATAATTTGAAATAAAAAGGAAAATACATATAATTTTAATAAAGAAACATAATTTTCTTATCCATTCATTTCTTAATGTTTTTTATACAATTTTTTCTTAAAGAAACAAATTAAAATAATTGTGAAAGAAAATTTAAATTTAAAAATCATAAATTAATCATCTCTCCACAGCTATATAGAAAATATGAGCGGTTTACCCACGTGATGCGGCAGGGTTTTTTTTTTATCTATATAGAAAATTGATTGTTTTTTTATGTATTGTATTTTATTATTTTAATATTTAGTTAGTATAATTATATTTAAGAATACTGATATGAATTTTTATCTTTCGAAAAATCCAAAGTCATTTTTCTTCTCTCTCAATATATTTTTAGGAAATAATATTTAATAAATATCAGACATATTAGAAATAAAAATATTGTAAATTGTTCTTAAAACATAAACTTAATTTTTTTTGTGCTATGATTATTTATTTGCCGTTTAAAAAACACAGTCTAATGGAAATGAGAAGTGATTTGTATATTTTTTTAATTTGACTTGTAGATAATGCAGGTAAATTTGTCAACATTATTTTTTGAGATTTTTTTTCCAGTAATATTAGATCTAAAATATTAAAAATGAAAACATTGGAAATTATTGTAAAGAAATAAACTTAAATAAAAGAGCACAAAATTAAATTTTGAAGCCAATCTTTTTTTATATAAGATTTATTAATCATATTATTATATTAAATATATTTAAGAAAACATGATATGAATTTTTGTCCTTCAAAAAATCTTAGGTCATTTTTACTCTCTCTCAATATATTTTTAGGCGATAATATTCAATAAATATCCAAACATATAATTAGTTTTATATATTTTAATTTGACATAAATATACAAATATATAATTAATTTGACATAATTTCAATAATATATTTAATTTAAAGGATAATCTTAGGCTATTTTGTTCTCTCTCTATATATTCTTAGGCGATAACATCCAATAAATATTAGAACATATAATTGGTTTCATATATTTTAATTTGACATAAATACACAAATATATAATTAAAAAGTCAAAACACTGCAAATTTATTTAAAGAAACAAACTTAAACAAAAGAGCATAAAATTTAATTTTCAAGCCAATATTTTTTATTTTTAAGATTTATTCATCGTATTATTATATTAAATATGTTTAAGAATACTGACATGAATTTCTGTCCGTAAGAAAATCCTAGGTCATTTTTCCTCTCCCTCTATATATTTTTAGGCGATAATATTCAATAAATATTTGAACATTATATTAGTTTTACATACTTTAATTTGACATAAATATACAAATATATAATTAATTTGATATATTTTCAATAATATTTAAATTTAAAAGACAAAATTGAAGTAAATCCAAACATTGAAATCAAATAATTCAAAACAAAACTGGAAACTAAAAGAACTGGGATTGAAATGACACTGAAATCCATAATTAACTTGCATAGAAGGATAAATTGAAAGAAGTCAAACTTTTGATACCTAAAATATTAAGGATTTATAATAAATTTGCATGGAAGGATGAAATTGCAATTAATCAAAACTTTGATACCAAAAATATTTAGAATTCCAACCCAACTCGCAAAATTAAAAGCATAAGGACCGAACTGGAACTTCAACACATAATCAATTTCAATTGAAGGATGAAATTGAAACAAATAAAAACTTATATAATTGCAATAAGGGCTAGAAAAACAAATTATAACATTTAGGGACTGAAATGAACTTTGTCAAAAACACTTTTTCGCTGATGTTAGCTTGCGTAGGAGGAGAGAGAAATGAGGAGGGGAATTCAAACGCCCATTGACAAGTACCTAGGAACAACATGTATGCACGCGCCGCCCCATGTGGAAGAGAGCATGGCAAAACATCGTTCTAGACGCCGGTTGATCATTGTTGGACGTCGTATGACATAGCACGCGCTGCTGGAAACATGCGCGCGCACGGAAATGGACGGCGCGTGTTGGGACGCGCCAACAATAATCCGGGGCGAAAACAAATAAAAAATTGGCTAATTACCGCTTCACCCCTCCCACCTTGTGCGTTATGTTGTCGTTTTCGAAGGCTAAAACGGTCACTGCACTGTTTAAAGAAATATTAAAAAAAAACGCCCGGCCGAACCGGGTCAGAATGACCAATTACCTCAAAGCCCCTAAAACCGACGGTGTTTTTTTGTCTCTTTTGGGGGCTAATTTCGTTAATACACTGTTCAAAACCGAAAAAAAGGAGGACATGCACCCGCGAAGCACGGGGTCAAAGTGCACATGAATATGTGACTATGAGTCATGATGAATAGTAATTTACTGTTTAAAATCCCGTTTTCTTTTAGCTATATGTATAATGTATAATAAGTTGAGAAAAGTATGTAAAAATATTTACAATTAAAAATTAAGAAAAAAAAGATATTCTATTCTTATTCAATATTAGTGAGCAAATTATACCAAGAATCATAGATATTAGGCTAATACATAATGATGTATAAAATATCAATAAAATCATCATAAAAAATATTCTTTAATCTTCATAAAAACAATTACATCATTTTTATGTACAACCATTGTTTTTAAATAAAAAGTAGCCAAAATGAAAATAAACTTTTGTTAAAAACTGCAACCATTAAGTTTGGAAAATGTTTCTCTTCAATCTAAACTTTAATTTTTTTTATTAATGCATTTATTCAATTATTTTAATAAAACATGTTTCTTAATAGTAAGTGTTGTAGTTTTAACTAAAAAAATACTAATTGAAATAATATCTCAAATGTTATATGTGATTGAAGGGAAAAATTAATTACCGTGGTAAATTATATATATATATATATAATATTTAATTTTTATTAAATATTTATGAGCTATTTGTTTTTGCATATTAGGACTATAATAATTAAAAACAGTATGAACATTTTCATAAATATATAATATTATTTAAAAACTATGATACAATTGAAGAATTACAAAGAAAATAAAAGGCGTGGCCGATTTACTGTAGCCCCTCTCACATGTCACTGTGGACTGAAGCAGTGTAATGGCGCATCTGCCCTTAATGAGCTCGCCTATTTTATTTCGTTTGTAGGGGCTGCTTCGGTTTTTCATTTTCCTTCTCTCTGCGCTCGTTTTCATCTTTTCTTTTCATTGTTTTCCTTCTCTTCTTTGTAATGAAAAGTAAATCCGTTCTGGCTCCTCTGCTTGGTTTTTTCATCATCCAATCCACGAATGAAACCTGGCGAAAAAGAATCGAAGAGAATTTTCGAAATAAGAAAGAGATGACTATTGGTTGGCACAACCAATCTATTGTCAATTTCCCAGGCCACTCAGTCTTAAACAACCCCACATTTATTTTCTTTATAATTCTCTCTCTTTGGAGCGGGGACAAGCTCCTCGCCTTGCTGAGTCCAAGAACCGCGGTGAGGGCCGAGAGAGAGAGAGGGAGAGGGAAGGTAGAGGGAAGTCGTCGCCTTCCCCCTCTCCTTACCACTGGTTTCTCCCGCGATTGAGATTTACTGAACCTGACATGAGGATAGGTATGTGATTTTTTTCTTGATTTTGTTGTTTTTACGGTTCTTGATGGTAAAATTGAAATGGGTCTGGTTTAATTTTGGATTTTGAGAAAGAATTTTAGTGGGGTTTTGAGGGAGAATTAGGGTTTATTTTAAGGTTATTTTTTAGGTTGAAACCTTCCCCCTCTCCCCACCACAGGTTTCTCCTGCGATTTAGATTTACTGAACCTGGCATGAGGATAGGTATGTGATTTTTTTCTGGATTTTGTTGTTTTTACGGTTCTTGATGGGAGAATTGAAATGGGTCTGGTTCAATTTTGGATTTTGAGAAAGAATTTTGTGGGGTTTTGAGGGAGAATTAGGGTTTATTTGAGGGTGATTTTTTAGGGTGAAAGATTGGATATTTTTAGGATTTATCGGTACAGGGTTGATTTTTTTTTTTGGTATGAAGATGTGAAAAAAATAAAAACTGAACTGCTTTCATGGTGATTTAACAAATTGTACATCTGATTTCCTTAACGTCATCGATATATTTATTTCAGCTCAGCTGTAGTTAAGTTGGATGTAATCAACAAGGCTGAGAAGATTTAGGAAACTTAGGTACACTTAGGAAACTTTTTGGTATGAAATATTTCATAAAACTTTTGAGTTTGCCTTGGGATTGGCTGAGAAGATTTTGTATAATAAAATGTGTGTGTGCTTGTATGTTTTGAACATAATGATGGCAATCCTAAGACATAGTTTTACTCTATGATTTTACATCTAGGTGCATCCCCTGCAAACTCTTTTAGTTTCTTTTTTCTACAGAAGCCCAATATTGATGAAGATTTATAGAATTCTTTACCAGCTCAAAGTCATGTGTCGGGCTGGTATGCTTAGGATTATTTGGATGCATTTATAATGTTGAACTGTTGTTCAGAGATTATGGAATAAGGTGAAGATTGTTTATTGACCATGACTTTAATCAACATGTTCGGTTAATCAACCGGCTGCACACTAACCCATTCTCAGTTGTTGAATATGGAATACATGCCCAACTAATTAACTGAGGGATTGATCATTAAATTTGACATAGAATAAAGCTAAGGAGAATGGTGTGTTGAGGTTTATAGTGGAAATGGTCTGTGGTATCACAGGTTTGTGGTTTAATCATAACAGTTAGAGAGGAGGGGTTTAACTTCCTTCTGCATCTCAATATCCCTATATTTTACACTAATGTACAAATTGTATAGTTAGCACTCTTTTGTAATCTTTTGTGACACTACGTATATTCCAAAAGATGTAACCTGTGTTTACGAAACAAGCACTTTTATGTTATGGTTCTGAACTTGTATTATAAGTTTATCGTTATTAATTTGATTATATGATATTATATACACAGCAATGCCCGCGACAACGCGCGAGCATATAGGTAGTAACTTAAACATCATGTTTATTATTTTATTTATTTATATTTTAGTTCAGTCAAAACCATTTTTTTAAAAAAAAAACCTTAAGAGCAAGACTAGGGAATTGGATAGAAGCAGGGTTGTAAAATCCGTTCCGGACCCCGTTCTGGTTTTTTGTTTGGAATGGAACGTTCCAGTTTCGGTGGATTCCGGCGTTCCATTCCGGTTTTGTAATGTTCATATCTATTTAATTATATATATGAAAAAATAAAATATTAATTTATTAAGTATAATTTAAATTCAAGATAAATGGATTTTAAATTATACAATACAAACATGATCTCAAAATTAGAAACATCTTTAAAATTCCAAAATATTATGAAAGTAAAATGTTCTAAAATAAAAGAAAAATACATCAAACATCTTCTACATCATTAATATAAAAATATTAGAATTTCTTATTACGCATCCCAAAAAAATAGTAAATACCATAGTAAGATAATTACAAAGAGAATAATACTGAAAATCATATGTTCAAGAAGAAAATAAAAAAACAGATTTTGAAAAAAAAAATAAGTAAAATTCGGAACACAATATGATATAAATAAAAAATCATAAAATCGTAAGTAAAATATTTCTAAATACAATACAACATAATTATGGCTATAAAACTTCATTAGTTAAGGTTCATATATAATTCAAAATAATTTAAAAATACATTACAAAACAATTATGTTCATAGAATTTCATTAGGTAAAAACTAACAAATTTAAAATAAATATTTTGATGATATGCTATATAAATTAAAATCAGTCTCATGCCCGTCATTTTTCTCGTTATTTTTAATACATTTATCAAAAATATTATTATTGAAAGGACTATCAGTACTAATACTGGTGTCAACACTCAACATCGATATTACTAGTACTAGCTCCAACTCTAACAAATTATTTCGACATTAAGATATGAAAATGATTTAAAAACATCAACTTTTTTTTAATTTAAAGTAAAAAATAAAAAAAATATAAGTATAAATTTTAAAGTTAATATTACTGATTTTTAAGAGTGATTCCATGATATATATATATATATATAATTGTTATTGTTTTTATAAAATCAACACAACAATTTTATTTTTTTATAATATATATTTTTCTAATATATATATATATATATATATATATATATTAAAAAATTATATATATAAAAATAACATATATATATATATAATTTGTCCACCGGAATGCTAGACAAATTGTTCCAATGTATTCCGCTGGACAAATTGTTCGATGTGGGACAATACAATGTGTCCCACATTGGACAAAAAAAACACTGTCAACTTTTCTCTTCTTTAAATACTTTCATTATAATCTTCACTCTTCTTGTCCCACATCGGCCAAATACATTTGTTTCTCAATATTTCTTCATTATATACTTGTCTCCAGTCCTCTCTCCATAGTCCAGCCTTTGCTCTTCAGCCGGAACGGAACACCCGGGTCAGAACCGAGGCGTTCCGGCCGGAATTAGGGCGGAATTTCCGGATCTGACCGGAATTAAAACCAGAATAAAAAAGATGTCGTTTTGTTTCGGTTTTATGAACGGAACGGAATTTTTCGTCCGTTCCGGCCGGAACGGAACAGATTTAATTACCTTGGATAGAAGAGAACAAGTATAGCTGGCCCAACCATGAACCGGTAAAGCCGAGCCTATAAGCCTCAGATTTTATATTTTTTATTCATGTTTTAGGATATGAATAGCGAATTGCTTGTGCAATGCGCTAAGTTTTTTTTATCTATATAAAAAATTAATTAATTTTATACATGTTACATTTTATTATTTTAATATTCAATGAGAAAAATTATAATTAATAAAATCTAGTAGAACCTGGTGTTTTTTACACTAAAAAATAATTGCATATTTCTATTATTAAAACTCTTTTGATAAAATATGTTAGAAATGAATTTTTTTACATGTAGGAAATTGATCATAAAATTTATTGCTCATATTATTATATTAAAAATATTTTAGAATAGTAATAAATAGGTCTCATATGTTTATAAAAAAAATAATCATTATCATTATTTTGGATGTCTTATCTATAATAAGAAGAAATTTTAAACACCTAACAGTATTAAAAAAAAATTAAAAAACTAAATAACTGGAAAAAACAAAAATAAATATTATTTAATTTAAAAAAATTAAATTAAAATGAATATAAAAAAAGAGAAAATAGAAATTATCGTTTTTGAAATGACTACCAACAAAAAGTAAAATGTAAACATAAAAGAAAATAACCTTAGTAATGGTAGAAATAATAAAAATTGATGAGACCATAATTATTGTTAGAGAAAAAATTTGTATAATTTTTTTATTTTTATAATATTATATTAAAAGTATTTAAGAGCAATGATATTAATTTTTTTTTCCAAAAAAGCTTAGGTGAAACAATATATATAATTAGTCTAACATATTTAAAATAAAATAAAACTTACAAATAATTATTTTCATTATTTTAAATGTTTTATCTATAATAATTAGAAAATTCAATATCTAACAATACTAACAAAAAATAAATACGATTATATTTAAAGAAATTATTTAACTTGAATAATAAAAAAAAGAGAAATAATAATAAATATTCTTTTTGAAATGATTACCAACACATATTAAAATTAAAAAATTAAAAAAAATCTTAATAAGAGAGGAATAAAAAAATTGAAACAAAAACTAATAGCATGTATATATATGGACATAAATAAGAATTATGTAAGAAATATAAAAAAGAAATTGTTTTTAAAATGGTAATGAACAACGAAAACCACAATTGAATAATTATTCATTACTGTTTGAAATTGCAATCTCCTTTAGTTATTTTATAAAATATTAGTAGTAGTTGACATAAACTGACCTGAACACCATGTTTATAAAAAATAAAATTATAAGTGGGAAAAAATAGAAAAAAAATCACAAAGATGGGTCTGAGGATTATTCATGGCGTATGTAAGTTGTCTCAGGCATCACAATAAAAAAAAACATATACGTAGGGGAAAATAGTGAAAAAAATGTTAAAAAAAATGGATTCAAAAATTAGTTGTGGTGCACATAAGTTTTCATGAATACTTTGGTTAAAAAATAAAAATAAACCCAAAAAAAAATATAAAAAAAACTAACCAGGACACCCCGGTTATAGAAAAATGAAAAAAAAGGTGTAATTGGGAAAAAGGGGAAAATGTTAAAAAAAAATGGGTACAAAGATTAGTCATGGTGTGTGTAAGTTGTCCCGGCCAACTCGTTTATTAAAAAAAAGGAAGTCCGGCTATAGAAAAAAAATGCAAGGGGAAAGGACATTTTTAAATAGTAATGAGAAAAAAATTGTGGCGCGCATAAACTAATCAGGACATCCCGATCATGGAAAAAATGAAAAAAAAAAGTGGACTTGTAGATTAGTCGTAGTGTGTATAAGATTACATGGATACTCTGACTTTTTTTAAAAAAAAAAGCATATTTAAAAGAAATCAAACAGTAATGAACAATGAAAATCAATGTTCATAAGTGTTTAAAAACATTGGCGGCCGGAGAGATTTGAACTCTCGTTCTTGTGGTGCGGCAATAAACGCGTTAACCACTCAACTTAGTTATTCATCCTAGCATACATATAATACTTATCTTACAATTTTGTGTTTTTTTGCATTTATTTTATATATATGTGACATGATATATTTTTAGTTTAAAGTGATTTTAATTTTAACGATAATGAACGATTTTAACAGTAGATAGCAAAATTGCAACCACTAAAATATATCAAAGATGAATTATTTCCTGGTGATTACTATTTTGTGTCAATTTATTTAATTTATAGATTGCAAAACTACAATTAATTGATTATTTGGTGTGTCTTAATTATTTTGACAATTATATAATCGGTTGATGAAAAAATACAATCGATGAAATCAATTAGAGATGAATAAATTTATTTTTTGTAGTCAATTGGGCATTCGTTGGTGGGTTGGTGTTACGTAATGGTTTGACTAATTATTCTTTTTTTTTTCAAATCAATTAAGTTTTTAAAATCTAATAGTATTTATTGTTGTTTTTTCTTTTATTTGATTTTTTATTTTTTTAGAAAAAATATTATTAGGTGTTGGAATTTCTAATTATTGTAGATAAGGTATCAAAAATAATATTAATAATTATTCGTCAATTTTTTTCTTATAAATATGGTAGACTAATTATAGATTTTTCTATTTATTTCATATTAGCGTCTTAAAAATAATGATAATAACTATTTGTAATTTTTTCTTTGATAAATATGTTAGACTAATTATATATTTTGTTATTTATTTCATATTAGCATCTTAAAACATATATATTCATAACCTTGTGGAATTGCGATCTCTTTTAGGTATTCTATAAAAGAATAATAGTCATAGTGTGTGTAAGTTGATCCGGACACCTTGATTATATAAAAAATGTATAAGTAGGGAAAAAATGTTAAGAAAAAATGAGTCGATGGATTATTCGCGGCGCGCTCAGTTGGATAGGAAAAAAAATATACTTGGAAAGAAAAAATTGTGATGCGCGTAAGCTGACCAGGGCACCCTGGTCATGGAAAAAAAAGCGGGGAAAAAAAAGTTCTGAAGATTAGTCATAGTACACGTTTCATATTAGCATCTCAAAACATATATATTCATAACCTTGTGGAATTACGATCTCCTTTAGGTATTCTATAAAATAATAATAGTTATAGTGTGTGTAACTTGATTTTGACACCTTGATTATATAAAAAAATGTATAAGTAGAAAAAAAAAATAGGAAAAAATGTTAAGAAAAAATGAGCCGAGGGATTATTCGCGGTGCGCTCAGTTGGCTAGGAAAAAAAATATACTTGGGAAGAAAAAATCATGGTGTGCGTAAGTTGACTAGGACACCTCGGTCATGGAAAAAAAATAAGCGGAAACAAAAAAAGAGAAAAAAAATGGATCTGAATATTAGTCATAGTATGCGTAAACTGTCATTGATACCCTAGTTTAAAAAAATAATAAGAAGTATAATAATTAAAAAAAGGGAAAACAACTTTTTCACACAGTCATTTTCAAAATCAGAATTGTAGAAAAAAAACAAAAACACGAAAGTTTTAAAAAGAATAATAAGAATGATAAGAATAATAATAAAAAAGAAAAGAAACTTCAAAAAATAAATTGTAGTTTAAAAACAAATAATAATAATAATAAATAAATAAAAAAAAGGAAAGCAACTGTCTGCTTTCCAAATAACAAAATCATGAATTAAGAAGAAAAACTAAACGGTAGTTTAAAAACAAATAATAATAAATTAAAAAAAGGAACAAAAGCATGGATTAAGAAGAAAAACACCAACCAATTCAATTTGGTTGGCCGAGGGATTCAAACCCCTGCGCGCTGCATTTTCCAGCGTGTAGGGGACCTCTCGTCCACAACCACTCATCTGTCAATTTACAACATAAAACATATAAAAAGAAGTCCTGTGTAAAAAAAAAAAGAGGAGCACAAACTCGTGTGAAGTAGGGAGACAAATATCCAATGAATAGTGTTTTTAGTCTTTGTGAATAGTAAGTTATGTTTTAGCTCTTTTACTAATGACTATTATATTTATTTTTAAAAAATAATATCAAATTACGTTTCATTTCCTGATACATATTTAAGTTATAAAGATGTGGCGGGAAAGTTGGAAGATTTTTTTTTTTTACTCAAAAAATAAATAATTTTCAACCTATAGGAAGTTTGAGTGTATGTTTTTTGCGTTTTAAAAGTGTTTCTAGAAAAAATTATATTTTTATTTTATTGTAATATGTGATATAAAAATTAATGTTTTAAGAAATAAGTTATTTAAATATATTTTCATATAAAAGTATTTTAAAAAACATGGGACTTGGTTATGGAATAAGGAATATGTGCCCCGCAAGTGGGGTCTTGGCCTAGTGGTTGAAGTGACTTGTTTTGTTCCTCTGCACCATGGTTTAAGTCCTATTATGCACGTTTGTCACTCCTGTGGTGTCTTACATGCTTACTGAATTTGCAGGATGTTCAGCGAGTCCGAAAATTAATTGTGGTGCACGTGAGCTGGCCCGGACACTCCATTTTTTTTTTTTAAAAAAAAGGAATATGTGCCCCTTTTAAAAATGGCCTTGTAAAGGGAATATTGTCATGGCCGAGATGCTTGGATGATTATCTTTATTACGACAATCTTAAACTTAAACCCAAGTATTAAAGGTTGGCTAGGATTGGTTGATCCAAACTGGGCCTTTATTGAATAAATAAACAACACAAAATGATAGTATATACGTGTAGGCTTCGATCTAAGCTCACAAAAAGCCCAGAAAACCACTTTTTGAGAAATAAAAAAAATGGTTTATGAACATTTAATTGAAAAACTTGAAAACCAACATGTAATCTAGAAAACTAAACCTAAAAATAACTAAAAAATCAGAACGGTGACAAACCTTGTAAGCATAACTTAAACATGCTTATTAAAGCTTGTTTGAACCATCCAAAACTCAAGAAAAACAAAGAAAATAAACAATGCATCCAATTAAATCAACTTTACACACGTAACTTAAAAATGGATATTTTCTGACTTTAATAATGTTACATCAAACTAAATATGTTTTTTCAATTAAACCACATATGAATATAGTTTGCTAAAAACCAACAACATATCTAGAAAAAAAAATTTGATAGTCATCATTTTAGAAAGTATTTGACACTGTGTTTCAATAATATTTTTGAAAAAAAATGAATTTATTTTAAATTTTTACTTTAAATTAAATTTTTTAGTGTTTTTCAATCATTTTGATGTGTTAATATCAAAAATATTTTTTTAAAATAAAAAAAAAATATTATTTTAAAAGCAACCTCGACCACAATCCCAAACAAGCACTTAATAAATCTTACGCAATCATTTTTTTTTAAATTCATTTAATATCCCTTAACTTGGATCTCTAAAACTAATATATATTTTAGAATTCTTATTTTTTTTTATTTTAAAAAAAGGTGTTGACTCCATGTTTCATATTTCCCTTTAATTTTGGAGTTCCGATTTTCATGTTAGGTACTACATTAACAAATCATTTTCTTTCAATGAAATTTAAATTAACAATCTTCTCACAAAAAAAATTCTTATAGAATTAATTAAATATTTTTGAAGAATTTCTTAATTAATATCAAATATCTTAATTTATATTTATTTTACTCGATTTTTAGTTGGCATTAACAAAAAAAAATCTTAACATTTATTAATAGATTTACTCCTTTTGATTTGTTAAGGCGCCTCACATTCCGAGCTCCCAACAGAAGTTTTCCTCGCCGGTGGAAAATATGCTTACAGCTACATGTTAATTTTTTTTTCCGACGTCTATTCAGGGGAAATTCTCGGTGAAAATATCATCTTTATAACAATAATCTAAAATCGTCCCAGAAAGAAAGTACAGGATGCAGATAGACCCGTTGCAAAATCCAAGCAAGCAAACAGAAGCTCAAGGCCACACCATCCCAATATCTTGTGTCCATATCAGGCTTTAAAGCCCAACCTAGCATCTCGAGTTGTTTATCATCAACCCTAACCATTCAAAACCCTAATTACAGGCCAGCAAGGAAAAACTCTTCATGGGATTCGCTCTCATGGCAGCGATATGGTGACAAGGGCCGCACAGCTGGTCAAATCCCAGAAAACAAACAAAGTTAGTCACAAGCCTAAGGTAGGTCACAGCTCCTGATCTGTCCTCATCTGGACTCGTAATAGTTAAACATCCCGTGAGTCTTGAATTGAAATTCGATGGATCTTCCCAAGCTAATTTCTTCTTGTCTGTTGTCAAACTTCTCCTTTTTTTGATTTTTAGCTTCACATGCTCAGATTAGGGAAACAACTCGACAAAATCTCGCATCCATCAGCAACCCCACCCATGATCCACCTTTCCTTCTTACCTTCCCCTCTTCTCTAATCAGCACACCCAGTCTGCATTTTCCTTATCGATCGATTCCTTCTCGTATTTTGTTTTTTTCCCAAACTTAAAATAGATTTTTTGTTTCCTGACAAAGATCCCGCATCCCTTACCGTCAGTGCCACCCTTCATCCACCCACTAGCTTATGCTGAAACAGTGCACGGGGTTAATTGTGTCTCCTATTAATTGTATTCCTTAACTTTTTAAATGACTAAATTAATAAATTTAAAAAGAATGGATATTGATGTTGTCCAAAAAATCTAAATATCTTTTGGCAAGATTTATATCTTAGATAATTGATTAATCTTTTTGTTTAAATAATTTGGTTCTTTCCCTCTAGCCAGTGTAATCAATGACTGATGACTTGTGCATAATACTTGTACATAAACTATGTATGACTTATCATAGTAATTATGAAGCCTAAGATTTTTTGAAGCTAAAAGAGAATAGGGTCAATGCTTGACTGGCTTATAAATGGTGGACACCTCGCTAGTCAAACTCATATTTGTTTGGGATTAATGATTGGCAAAGCTCATATTTGTTTGGGATTAATGTTTGGCAAAGCTCAAAAATAGATTGATTTCATAGTTTGCTTAATTCATACGTGTTTGAACTCAATAATTGACAAAGCCTAAAGAAGGGCAGAGTCTCGTAGCTCATCAGACTCATACATGTCATGTCTTGCTTAGCGTTTAACTAAGCCTATGGGTGTTGAATTATTATCTTATTTTTGGTTATTACTTTAAAATAGAGGGTCCATGTAAAATAAATAAATAAATAAATAAATAAATAAATAAATAAATAAATAAATATTGGTCCATTAGTAGCCCTCTAAATCTATGTATACAATATGCAAATATTTTAAAAATCTTTGTCAATAATAGATGATGTTTTCTTAGCCTATCTATAAGATTTTGCATCTTTAATATATGATTATAAAGATTTTAAGTCTAGGGCCTTGAGAAATAAAATGATGACTAACTTTTCATGCAAAAAAATGAGTGCATGTTTTTAGATTCATGAGGACATGAAACGTTTTTCATTTGATGGTGAGAATGAAATTTTTTCTTCTTTGAACCCTTAGTCATTCTTACTTGTGTTTTTCTTTTACTTTCACTCTTTGTGATTTTTAAAAATCTGTTTCTATAATAAGATCCTAAGAGGAGAAAAACCTACTTCAAACATTTATTTTATGAGAAATTTTCCTTATCTTTCTTTTAAACAAAACAAATAGATTATAGACATTAGGTTTATTTATATAAAAATTGTTCTTGTCCCTTATAAGAAGTTTAGGTTTCAGTCGAGCTTGAAAGAAATAGTGGAGGACAAGGGTTCATCAGACTATATCCTAAGACAAGAGAGGTTGTCACATTGGCATTCTTCTTTATTTAAGATGTGAGAAAACCTTCTCATATAAATCTTTTTATTTCATTTACTAAAGATATCCAAGAGTTAGGGTTTTATAGGAGTTTTTCTTCTCCTATTGATAGAAACACTTGAGAGAAAATGAGGTTGCAATAGATTCCTCGGGATGACATTCCCAACAACATAAATGTTGAGGGTGTAAAAATTATAGCTTGCCACCAACCTGGAAAGTACATGGCTTAGATGACCAACTCTGTTGAGCATATCAATAAGTAGACCTTAGTCTTCACCTAGGGTTATTTTAAAATTATCACCCCTATCTATATGTATATAATGAGGGTATCACCTCTCTTTTTATAAGTTTATAAGGGAGGTTGCAATTACTATCGATTAGGTTTAGGCTAATTGTATTATAATATGTGAACAATTTTGTCATTCTTTGAAAGTCTTATAGGATCATTGGGTTAGAGCATATAATCAATATGGTGATTCTTCACCGTTTTTTAACATAAGCAATGGTGTCATAAAAAGCATGTTTGTTGGGAAGCCAATACATGTCAAGAAATAAAGAAATAGATGGTTAATTATAAGATTTATAGGGACAATCAATCCTAAAGAATAATTGTAACCAATCTGGGGTTATTCCCCATTACTAGAGGATCCCCATGAGATAAAAAAGAGAGCCTAATTTGAGTTTAAATAAAAAAGAATTATGTTACATTGGCCTCAACTTCAATTGAATATAAAATCAATGAGATGTCAAAAAGATACTATTGGACCAACCATTTTACAAAGTATGTTGTTTCTTTACCTTGTTTCTCACCGTTTTTCATTGTTTGCCTTTAACCTTTACTTTGTTTTTATCTTTGATAGACTGATAGCTGAAATAAAAAAAAAGTTTCAGCAACACCTATTAAAGAAAGGTTGTCTCATGAGTTTTTTTTATCTCATGCAATCGATAAAGGTAAAGATGTAAAGGTGATGAAAGAATCCTTCATTATTGTTGGTGAACTTTGTATTTTTAAGGATTTTGTCTTTGAAAAGACAATAATAGGGACCATACCCCTTATATAAGTCAACGGTAGTGATATTTTCCATTCCAGATAGAAAGTAAACTTGTCTCTCCATAATATTTATGGGTGTTGTCGCTCATTTTTAAAAGAAGAAGTTTGTACCTAGTGGAAGCTCATGTTCTTGCCCTATCAAGAGAGGTTCCTATGAATGGGACTGCCTTAGCTTCTTGCTTTGTTAATTATGAAAACAATATTTCGTACTTCACTAGGGATAAAACTGAATTAAAGGATTTTTTTTATCAATTTGTTGTATGTGTTTTGATTTCCCAAACTTGATAGATAAGAAGAGGTAACTTATAAAAATTGTTAGTGGCAAAATATTAGGCCTTGAAAAGACTAGCCTTGAAGTGGTGAAAGTGCTATAGAAAATCTTAGTTATATGTGATGAAAGTTTTCACTGCTATTTAACTTTGATTGGTTATATAGCTTTTAACATAAAGAATTATTTTTTTTTGTTTGGTTTTATAATTACCATTTTTAACATTTACCATTAACATGTCTTCATAATATGAGCCCATACTCGGAAGCACTAAGTGGCTAAAAAAAGGCATGAGATAAAGGTTGTGGCCATAAACATGGCAAATCAATATCTTAGAATAACAACATGAGAGAAAATATTATAAAGGTGAAGATAATAAAGCTTAAAGTGACTTATTGCATATTAAAAGGCTAAACATAAAGTTTTGTTCTTGAGGTTGGATCCAATGAAAAATCACTATAAGCTGCCAATAATCAAGTGTTCCCCCTAATACAAAAACTTTTTGAAGCGAGGACCTTTTAATCTAGTTTACGAACAGAGGTTGTTGTTGCACGGGTTGAGTTTGTTATTGCCTAAAAAGAAGCATAATTTTCCCAAGCTAACTTTAAAGCTTTAAGGAACCTTTTTATAGAGCTGCAATAAGTTAGTAGAAGGTCAATAACTTTGACCAAGACGTTGGGAAACAAAATATTTCTTACCATCTCTAACTTGTATTTCTTGAATCTTTCAAAAGGAATGCAAGTGGATTCCAATGCATCCTAATTCATAATTTTATAGAATTATTCCTAGTTAGAGACATTACTACCTATTTGGGTAGTACCTAGCTAAGAAGTTTGGGTTAGATTATTAAACCTTTCTTTGTGTTTGTGTGTTTATCTTTTTATAAAAACATTTATACCCTGACCCTTAAATGTTGACTATTGTAACATACTTTATTTAATATAAACTAAATTTTGTAGAGTTCAATTATCTTAATGTTTGCATGAATCTAAAGCTCTTGTGTAAAACGTTCTATCTAAGTTCAATGCTTATTCTTAGTTGAAAAATTTCTAGATCCAACACCTATATCTAGTTGAATATTTTTGGGTTTAAAGGCAATACTTAATTTAATATTTCTTATTTTAAGCTTTGAGATTTCTAACCTTAATGGGTTTAAAGAGGGTTATCCCTCATTTTCTATAATTGAGAAAAGCTATTTCTTATAAATGTTTTCTTATTAGTCTAGATATTTGTGTAGTAAATTATTAAAAAAATTGTTTATCTCGTCCTTGGAGAGATTAAATGTACTAATGAATAAAGTTTATTCGTGTTGCTGTGACGGCATCCATCGTATCCTTGAAGAGTTGTGATTACACTAAGAAGACAATCAACTTCCCAAGATAAATTATGTTATAGCACTAGTAAAACATTGGCTCCTTTCAGAATAATTTGTGTAATCACATTAAAGGGAGTGAGTCCATCCCATCATTTATAGGTTGAGGGTCTGTGCCCTAATAAGATTGTATCCATTCTCATTGTTAAGGTAGTGTTTATTCCATTCATGAAGAGATCTATGAATGTCTTAGGAATACCATGTCAATACCTTGTAATCTAAATTATACTATAGCACTAGAGAGACATTGGTTAATTCCAAAGTAATCATGTAAACACACTGGGAAGAGTAAATTCATGTAATGCTTGAAACATAGAGGGTTTATGCCCCAAGGAGGCCTTTTCAATCCCTATTATTGAGACAATGTTTACCATATCTTTGGAGAAATGTGTGATTGCACTATATGTCAATTTGTTTCAAGGTAAATTATATCATAACATTAGAGAGACATCGACTCCTTTCAAAGTAATTTGGGTAATCACACTAGAGGGAGCGAATCCATCCCATCATTGGAAGGTTGAGGGGCTTGTGCATTTGAAATACCATATTCATCCTCGTTGTTGAAATAATGTTTATCTTATCTTTAAGGTAATGTGAAATCATAAATAGGGAGACCATGTCAATCCCTTATAAGATAGATTATGTCATTTCATTAGGGAGTCATTGGTTTCTTCCAAATTAACTTATGCAATCACACCAGGGATAATGCATTCATCCTATTTTTAGAAGGTCAAGGAGTTTGTGCCTTGAGGAGCTCATAGATAATATAAAAAATTGTTACTTTATATAATTTGATTCATATATGAGAAACTTATATTCTTAGTTAATGAGCATTATATATTTCTAATTATCATTGAGGAATAATTAGATTTATGCCACTTTTGTTGAGTTTGTAATCTTCAGTCTAAGATGGGATAAAATGGAGTTTATTTAGTGGATGTCTTAGAGAAGGTCACTAAATAGATTTATATAATGATATAGTTAGAACCAATACTTCACATGTACTATATTCAAAGCTTTTCAAATCTTGAAGCTCTAATTGCACTTATGAAGTGAGCATATGTATAACCCGAATTTTCTCGCCTTACTAAACCCATGGGCAAGTAGAAGAAAGTCATTTTTAAACCTTGATCTATCAATTCACTAAATAGACTTCCTAAGGTGATGAAAAAGCATTGACGCATTGATGAAGCATATGTCTAGTAGCTGTAAGAAAGTCCATAACACCTTTTGTTTCAATATTTCTTTGATGATCTATTTTTTATAGTGATCAAAGATGACAATAACCCTGTTCTTAAAAGAACACACAATGGTTTTTTTATCAGGTTTCCATAAATAACGCCACTAATGTTGTCCAAAAACTCCAAGTAACTTGGAGCTTATATCTTGGATAATATACTAATCTCTTACTCTTGCAATCTGATCCATTCTCCTTAACCTAGACGGATGGTGTTTGATACTTGCAAAAGGTTCCCGTTGAAGAATTTAAAGACTCTTAACTGCTTCAATAAATATCTTCTTAGGAGGAAAAACACAATCATCTTTTAGGGAGAGACTAGAAATAAATATGAAGTGAAGAATATAGATTTTGAACCCTTTTATTTGAAGGATTCTTAGTGTATTTATAGCTCATCCATCTCTTTATGGAGAGGAGACTAAGGTGTAAGCAAAATATATATAACTTATTGGAGTAATCAAGGAGTTTAAGATTCTTCAAAGCTAAACAAAGTGTGGTCTTAACATTTGGGTGGCCTCGGAGATGATAGATTTAGCAACTCGTTTGCCGTAAATATGTTTGGTTTTAATGATTGGTGAAGCCCAAAAATTATGGGTCTGGTATCTTTCCAGACTCATATATATCTAGGGTTTTGCACTTTGATGAACTCAAAAATAATAAGTTATTACCTTGTTTTTAGTTATTCTTTTATAAAAGATGATTTAGGTGAAAACAAAAATGATGCATCATATACTGATACTAAAAAAGACAAAATTTCAAAATATTTAATTTTTCTCACTAGTTATAATTGACGAGATTTAAAATAAAAAAAGAGAAGTTTAATTTAGAAAAGATAATTATTATATCCTTAAAGGACATTTATTTCGAGCAACTTGCCTCCGGCTAGTAGATTTAGAGGGTGTTTGGGAGTGTAGTTGTGGTTGCTTTTGAAAATATTTTTCGTTTAGATATACATCAAAATGATATATTTTTTATTTTTTAAAAATTATTTTTGACATCAGCACATCAAAATGATATAAAAACACCAAAAAAAATTATTTACAATAAAAAAAAATGAATTTTGGTCAAATGTTTATTTGACCGCAGCGCCAAAAAAACACTTAATTGCATGGTTACTCTTCTTTCAAGCTTTTGTGACATTTTATTTGCTTCACAATGGAAGGCCAGCAGAAGTTGGCTACACAATCAAATTAGAGAAATAAAAATCCTGTCTTTTCAATATTGTTTGATGGATTTAGCTGCGAAGGATCGAGAACACACAATATTGTCTTGAATTCTTATATATATATATATAAACTTTTCTGTAATATAAAAAAAATAATACTAAAGTGTTGTTAATATATTTTAAAAAAGAAGAAAAAATCATGAATTGACTTTATAAAAAAAGTAAGAGATTATGATTGTCAATTCCCAAAAATCTACACATATAAGAGCAAAATAAGAAAAATTCAATTTGTTAACAAAAAAAAAATCTAAAATAGAAAATACTAACAATTCCAGATGAGATCATCAAAATTCATGAGCAAGATCAAAAGAAATTTTAAAAGAATTGGCCCGATATAAAATGATAAAAAATAGGTGATAAAAATAAATAGGTTGACTCATGACCAGATCAACCTGGGACAAACCTAGTCAAGATGAGATAAAAAATCATAGACTATTTTCCTTTATTTTTTTTCAAAATGAAGTTAATTTTCCTTTTTTGTATAAAATATTTTTTTTCTTAACTTAGATTAACTCGAGTCAACCCGGATCTAACACTCTCATATTCCTAATCTCACCATAAATTTTAGGGCTAAATATATTCCTAATCTAAACCACTAATGCAATTCCCAACTAGATCCCCACGTTCTCGACTTTTTCCCAATGAATCCCCTCCTTCAATGTTTTATCACTTGTTATGTTTTTTTTTTAAACCGGTTATCAAGATGTTTGGAGCAAATCTTGACTAAATTCTTGAATTTTTGTATATGTGTTCATAAAAATTTCATACACAAAAATATATTTAGTCACTAAATTTTATATTAAAAAACATGATCCAAAGAAGATAAAGTCACTAAAAATCATTAAACCTTAACTGAAACATACTTTTAAGTTTAAAATTTCTATCACTAGTCAAACATTGCTTGTTCTGTTTTATGGAGTTGTTTTTAAAAGTGATTTTTGTTTAAAAATATATTAAAATAATATTTTTTTATTTTTATAAAAATATTTTTGACATCAACATATGACAATGATTTAAAAATACTAAAAAAACAGTTTTAAAAATAAAAATAAAAATATTTTTTTTTCAAAATCAATTTAGAAACACAATTCTTCAAACTTTAGCGATAAAAAAAAAAGAATTTAGCTGAAATGTGCAAACACGTCAACTCCTTGTCACCATGAAAATTCCCAGTCATTTTCATATCAATGCCAAAAAGATTAGGTTCAGACAATCTTGCGCCAAAATATATAAACGCATGCAATCGTTGATTTTCTTGGCACATTTCCCATGATTGGATCCAAGTATTTTGATTTTATTATCAGAATGTATAACATTTCTGTTTAGAATTAATATTATTTGGTAAATGATGCAGCAAAATGAAATGATTTTTTATTAATATGATTGTCCGAACCACCTTCGTGTACCTTAATTAATTTTACGGACTCAGAAGTTAATAAATATGTAAGTATCCATTTATCATCATATTAATAACCATAAGGCTCGAACTTGAAATTACAATGAGAGCAAATCACTTAATTATAAAGTCATATCACTGGAAGTCTCCAAGGAGTGTGATATGATGATATTGCGATCTGCATAAAGCGTCCCGAGTTCAAGTTAGGACATGCATCCCGCGTAAAAATCTAAGATAATTAAAGTTTTTTATTTCACCTGAACCTATAAAATATATTTTTTATGAGGTGAGATTTCCTCGTAAAAATAATAATAACATTGTAACATCTACTATATATTTATATTTTACTAGATGGTTATAAATTTCTATATTTGAAGAAGGTAATTGTTCCAATGTCGGTGCAGTGCCCCCATGCCAGCAGGAGTGCTGTGGGAGGCAGTGGCTAGAAACGCAAGTTGGTCCAAATGCAGCCTGACAACCCAACAATTTTAGTGCCAGTTTGTAATTGCCATTTTATTGGTTTTGTGCAGAAATTTAATTTTTTTTATTTTAAATTAATATATTTTTATGTGTTTTAGATCATTTTTATATGTTGATTTTAAAAATAAAAAAATATTATTTTGATGTATTTCGGTACGATAAATACTTTAAAAAAAATACTGTAAACATACTTCCAATCAGCTCTACTCCCAAGGTACGTTTGGCATGCTGTCTTGTTAGATGCTTCCCTCTCTGCTGTGTTGCTGGGATAAAAAATGCAACACTACCAAATACCATTCTCGTGAAAGAACAAATAAATTCGCACATTGAAATGAATCAATGTGTTGGTAATTATTATGAATTTAATAGCTGAGTTTTTGTTTTAAATCACATGGTAAACCCTATTTTTAATATATTTTTGGATGTGACAAAATTTCACCTCCTAGAAATCACACTTTACGAGTATAGGTGAATGAGTAAAACCCCGACTGTTCCAAATTTTTATAAAAAATACATGTTCTGACTAGAATTTAAAATCTACTATACAGATCATAAACTTTCTATCGTCACTACTACATGAAATATGATAAATCATACCATTTAAGAATTTGATTATCATTTATTTATTCTTAATGTACTACGGGGACCAAAACTAGCTATTTCGTTTTGAAAATGCTAACAATTTATTTTTTTTAATTTCACAACAAGAGCACATTATGAGTTTGTTTGAGAGGACGGTTGTGGTTGTTTTTGAAAGTGTTTTTTATTTATAAATACATCAACATAATATTTTTTTTAAAAAAAATTATTTTTGACATCAACACATCAAAATGATCTAAAAATACTGAAAAAAATTCATATAAAATAAAATAAAAATAAAATTTTGGCCAAACACTATTTTGCCCGCAGTGCCTAAGAGGCTCTACATTGTGTTGAAATAATTGCCTTTTCAAAAAATATTTTTAACATCAACATATCAAAATGATCTAAAAATACCAAAAAAATTCATTTAAAATAAAATAAAATTAAATTTTGGACCAACACTATTTTGCCTGCAGTGCCTAAGAGGCTCTACATTGTGGTGAAATAATTGACTTTTCTTCGAATTAGAAAAAAAATTAACAATCTTGTAAGACGAAAGTAAATAAAAGAGAAGAAAATAAAATTTTATTAATAAATAAATAAAATATATTTTTTTCTAAATATTTAAATTATTTTACTGTATTGATACTATAAATAAATAAATATTATTTTAATATATTTACAAACAAAAATATATCATCGCAACACAAACCATAGAAGAAAATCATCAATCTGGCATAAAGGTTGAACGGCCAGATCAGAATCCCAAGAAAATGAAAAATTAATTGATTTTATAAAACTCAAATACTTAATAATAATAAAAAAAAATTGATTTTATATAAATAGCAAATGGTCATTTGGTATATTAAGAAAAAAAGAAAACAATCATAATAGTAATAAAAAGATTCGGGAGGGGCAATATAGTCATGTAAGAAAAAGAGAAGGGATGCTTGCCTTCCTCGTTAAAGTCGCCATCAATAGACATCAATATACGGAGTCCTTTATGTCTCTTCATTTTCATCTACAAAAACCCGTGCCACTTCCTCATAAAGAAAGTCGCCACTCCTTCCTCTCCGATCCTCTTCTCTCCTCTCAATGTAACTATCTCTGTTCTCTACTTCTCGCTCCTTCCTTTCTGTTTATTTTGCTTATTTATTCACGCACACATGTGAAGTTGCCTTTTCTCTGCTCTTTCTCTCTCTGCAAACTGCAATGGCTACTGATTCCTTCACTGAGGTCAGAATCTAGATCTCTGCGCTTCTTTTTCTGCTTCAGAAGCTCCATTTTCTCAGTTTTGTTTTTTTGTCGATAATCTGGCTGCGACGACTTCCATTTTTGCTGCATTTTAGTTTTAGCTGTTTAATCACGCTCTTATTTTTTGCTTTATTTTGATGGTTTCTACTTCTTTTGATTTATCTTTTTTTTTCCTCTCTCACAGTAACCAAGGAGATCTTCCCTGACGTTAGTTAATTTGTTTGTTTTTTCTTCTCATGAAGGGAAGCGAGTACTTTCCGGCTGCGAATTTTGATGGAAGTTGCGATTTGCCTGTTGAAGACTCGTATTTCCAGTCACTAAAGCCGAGTTTTGACGAGGACAACCAGCATTGTTCCGTTGGTAACGGTGTTTTTAGTGAACTACTACTTGATTAATTGCTTTAAATATACGTAGCAAGCTGATCGAAGCTTTTATTTTTTGGTGTTGGAATATTAGATGTTTTGCCTATAATCATCGATGAGGCGTCTTTTCCGGTTGAAGAAAAACCTGCCTTTCGCAATTCACATGTAAGCTCGTGTTTGCTAAGATAGTAATTGTTATCGTCTGGCCTCTTAAGTTTTTTTTTTTCCTATGATGGCTTGCCAACAGGAGCTCTATTATGATTAATCAGTGTTACCTGCCGATCATTAATCCTTGTGCTCAGAAATCCACCTCTAGTGCTAACTAATTCAAAACTTCTAGCAAGATAACAATTGATGTTCAATAGGATGGCCAAACGGTGGGATGTTGCTTCGATTTGCTCTAGCCAACACATTTTCTTTCTTAGTAATGGTAGAATGTCATTGATGGCGGAAAAAAACATGCTATTATAGTAATTCTTTCTATAAAAAGTTGCTAAATGTTACTTCATGTTTATTCTATTATGTTGCTGTATGAAGACTTGATTGAGGCTAGACTCCCTACATATTATTTTGGACAGATTCCTAATCCTTAGACCTTTGTCTTAGAGGGTGATTCCTCCAAGAAAGTTTTGCTCTTTAGATTGTTAAGCCCTGTTAGATTTGAACTAATGAGTACTATGAAGATGATTAGGATCATCATATGTATTGATGATATGGCATACACATGTCTAATTAAGTTTGTTTAGATTGAAATCTTTGGTATGTTAAACTAATGATGAAGAGGCCTTTGCATGATATATATGGTCACACAAAGTTCTACACTTGGCCAATAAGGAATTTGAAGACAATAAAGGGAGTGCTAACTCAAGCAGTTAAGGTTAGGATCACAGTATTATTGTCTAGAGAGTACTTGGATTTGGAAATGATAGGAGTCACTATTAGCAAAATGTTTTGTAAATTTCCTGTGATATACACAAAGTCTTGCTAATAGTGACTCTTTTTTGTCATTTCCAAGTACTCTCTCTAAACAATAATACCGTGATCCCAACCTTACCTGCTTGAGTTAGCACTCTCTTTTTGCTTGTTCACGAAGAGTATTGTGCCTATTGGAAATTTCATTTTTTTTCATGAGATGGTCAATAATGTTCATTTAGCAGCCAGATCTGGGGCATGTCATTTGAACTTTTTCACCTTTGTCTAGGGCCAAGATGTCTTTGATTTTTCGATGTTGTCCGAGGAAAGCAAGACCACTTCACAATGTACACCTCAGCTAGCCTTTCTAAGCTTTGTAGAGCTTCCTTTACCACCGAAGAAGCAGATGTGCTTAGATGCTCAATTCAGTTGCCATAACTTCATTGATTTACAGATGGAAAGTGAAGATTCTTATTCACCATGCATTTTGGATATAGATATTGAGATGGAAACTATTGCAAAACCCAAATCTGGTGATATGACTGTTGGAAGTATAGAAAACAAAGATCCAGTAATTGTAAGTTCCATGGATGGTCTGCAATGTTTAGTTCTGTTTCAAGTGCTTGCTTGTTCAGCCACAATGTGAGATTTGTCAGTCTTTCTCTAATTTTGGTATTTGTTTGCTTACATCATTATGCAGGGGGTGGTGCAGAGACAGGCAAACCTGAAAACATGTGGTAGATTCATGCAACTTTTTACAAATCATGGCTCATCATTGCTGAAGTTAATTTCTAAAGGCATGTAAGCATGTTCCATTACATCATTGCTGTCCATCTAATCCAATTGGATATGTTCATGACAGTCTAGTAGAGGAAGTTCTTTTCAAAGACTGCTAGCTACCTGAGCTGGTAATCACATATGATTTGTCACTATCATTCTCTTGAAGAGATGTCCCACTAGTTTGGGATTGGTGCTTTGTTGTCATGCTATTCTTTTAAGAAATGCATATTGTTTATCACAACTACCCCTACTCGTGGCATCTTGCCCCCTTGATTTTGCATGCCCCTCTTTTCATATCTAGTATTAATCCAGCAGAATATGCTTGCAACACTAAATGAGAATTTACCTGTGATATAATTCCTTTCATTTAACAGAAAAGTCATTCAGTGAGAGAATTCATGAGACACCAAACAACAGGTGGAGAAGATATAAGCGTACATCCTCATTTGACTCAAGAAAAATCGTTCTCCTATTCTCAATCATGTAAGCTCTAAATTCAAAAGCAAATTATACAGCAAAGTTTTAGTTGTTGCTTTTTCTTTGCTCCACCTAAGTGCTTCATTAATTCTACTAACTTTTCTGGTGCATCCCATAGTTGTATATGCATTGCCAACATGCATTTAGTAAGGTGATGGACTGAAAATTTGATAGACAGTAATTAACTTCTAATTCTATTTGCACTCATCATCATTTACTGAGCATGTTCTACAATTAGTAACGTTCAAGATGGATATTTCTGTGGAAATCAACATGAAAGTAGGGCTGCAATCCTAATTGGACTAAGTGGAGATACGCTTGTTTAAGGATAAATTTAGACTGTAGTATCACCTGTCCAATGGAGGGTCATCAGTAATCAAGAATTGAAAAGTTTGTGACGTAAAGATTGTTTGCAATGACTGTTGATTACCATGGTTTTAAATAATGGTCAGCACATTATGTGATGTTTTAACAATAATTAGCCTTATCCCTTATTTCCTTGCACACCATTATATTATGTGTAACAACATTTCTGAATGGCAATAACAGCATTTTATAACTGTTAAACTGGTCTTGTCTTTGTCTAAAAGGAGGCCAACTTTAAAAGGCAGAAAAAAACATGTTTTGCTTCGTTCTTCTGAGTTTTTTATGTTTTGATAACTAGCACAATGCCCAGGTTTTTTTTTCTGGGGATATAGCACAATAGAAAACTTATTTGGGGAAATAACATAGTTAGTCATTGGCGACCAGTTTAAATTTTAAGGCTTTAAATTTGAAACGAAGTTTAAAGGTTGTGGCAGTGTCATTATCACAATCTTTTTTTTTTAAAGTAGTACTTTGTATTAATAAAGTTTTTCCTGTGCACCTCACAAATGTTGTTTCTTGCCTGGACCATGTCAATAGAATGAAATACCATTTTGGTTATGCATGGTTATCTGTGATTTCTATGCACTTCAACAATGAAATTTATCATTAAGGTTATGTATGCACAGGAACAAAAGGTGATTGTCCCGTACATTCACAAAATGATATTTCATTCTGTTCAAATGGTCCAGGCAAGAAACGAAATAAAATAGCTTTTGTGAAGTGCATGGGATAGTCATCTTTTATTAATGTAAAGAAAATATTTATGCAAATTTAAAGGATTTAAAATTCAATGTGGTCATGCCAATAACTGTGTCATGTCTCCAAATAAGTTTCCCACCATGCTATTTCAACCAAAAAATTTGGCCACTACTAGTTCTCCAAAATAAAAAAACTCTCCAGTCTTCAATTCTCTCGTCTTTCTCGCCCCCTTGCATGCAAAATTCATAAAAAAATCTTATCATGCTTGGCTATTGATACTATAAAACCATCAAATCGTTTAAAACTCGCAGATTTTATGCCCTTTTACCTCATTTTTGATTGGCATGCCCATTCATGCACGCACATTATACACTCTCACATCTCTCTCTGCATGTTTCTTTTCGTTGAACAAAGTGGGGTCAGCGATCTACCTAGTTGATAGGTTGCCTAGACCAGTTGTTCTTACCTGGACCAGTTGATAGGTTACCGATGCTCAAAAGCTGTTCATGTCTATCAGGGAAGATGCCATCCATCTCTCCGTTCCAAGAACACTCCCCCCTCTCTCTTCCCTTTCATAGTAATGTTCATAAAACAGGAACTGGAAATTTTCCTTTTAATTTTGATAGTAGACTAACCATTTTCTTCTTCTTTTCTGTAATCCAGGTCAAGTTTGGGTTCATTGATATTGATATATCTAACACTGAGAGTGAGGCAGACGGTTGATGGGTATGTCAATGTATAATGGTTTTACTCCCCTGTGCTTCTTGTTCATGCCTGAACTTGCCATTTTAAGTTATATCTCGATAATAACTGGTGCTGGAGTTCTCTTTTGTGCCTTTTTTCTTTTCTTGTAATGTTATTGCTCCTCCCTTTTTAGGGTGTCCCTGTAAATTAGTAGTGATTATATTCCAATTTAGTTTATTTACGGTCTACTGCATTTTACGACCAAAGGGAGCAGCTCTGACTGCCTATAATATTCTGTTGCCTTCCACACTTTTGAACCCAGTAGTGTTCATATGATACCATGGAAGCAGCAACCCTATTTTTGGCTACCTCTCAGATACAAGGCAATCAGCTATTTTGGGGTGTAGAAATTATTTATTTATTCAACCTATTTTAAATAAATTAAATGGAAAGTATATTGTCTTTACATATTTCTTGGCTAATGGAAAATTAATATATATGATGAGATATTTTATCAAAGTAAATAAAAATCAATTAATTTGTAAAAGATCTGGGTACTCGTAAATATAGGGTTTCACTCTGGAAACAAAAATAAAAAAAATCTTTTGGCACATACCTGGGAGAAATCTTAGAGATATAATTATTTTTTCAAGACAAGTAAGCTCTCTATGATATAAATACGTTTAAATTTGATTTCTTGCGAGACATAAATCTTGATTTGATTTTACAAATAAACAAAGTTATTATAAATCAAATTCAAGAAGAAAAAAAATCAGATGACTACTTAGCTTTTGTAAGAATATTTTAAATAGAGATTGTACACATTCATATATTTTTTTAATAATAATAATATATTTGTACATGTGTTTGCTTAATTTTAGGTACTTCAATTTATGTTTATAAATTTCTAACGACCTCACTAGACATTTCTACCTCTCATCTCCTCTCTTCAAGCAAAAATTTCCAGCCACCTCTCAATTACAACTAAAAAGAATACAATTATTGTCATTGCCTTTAAAGGAAACAAGATTGCTGAGTTAGGTTCCCCACATTTCATTAAAGATTCTTCAACTCTACCGTTTAATAAAAAAAAGGTTTGACCAACGGTAAAGCATGAGCTAATAGGCTAGTTTTAACCTTGAAAAAAAATGGACCTAATGTATAACTCTAGATTAAATTTATATTGCAAAGCATCCCTATTATTATTTCTTAATATCAAAGTTACCTTGTGTATATATATAGCACACGACCTTTATTAATACCCTATAAGTCCATTTTTACACACACGCATGGAAAGATTTTCTCAACAATCAACCATCCATTATTATTAGGTAAAAGGTCACTTAAAAGGGTATGATTGATTGATTGATTGATTGATTATAGTCCTTTTATTTTCCTCATACACATAAAAGGAATCTTAGTAATGTTCCTGAGTTTTTTTTTTTCAAAATGTGGTAAGAGTTTTTTTTCCCAAACTTGTCTACTGCATGTTTGTGAGTGTAGTTACGGTTGTTTTTGAAATTGTTTTTTGTTCAAAAATACATTAAAATTATATTTTTTTTATTTTTTAAAAATCATTTTTGACATCAGCACAACACATCAAAATGATCTCAAAACACTAAATTTTATTAATTTAAACTTAAAAATAATAATAAATCAAATACTTTTGAAAATCACTCCCAAACACCCCTCTTAGTTGATAAAATATTTTTGAAAATAGCATCAATACGCACCTACTTAAGTGATGAAGTTAAAATCACAAAAACAATTTCTCTTCTTTCCTTTTATTTCTCTCCTTCTTCTATTTGTATCGCCTTCATCGTCACTCTCACGATCTCTTTCTTCATCGTGAAAGCTCTTTCTTTTTCCCACCTGAGTTAGTAAGTGGCCATTTCACCGTCGTCGTCACACACAACACTTTTATTTCATCAATTACAAGTGTAACTCACCCCACCCTTTATTAATTTCATTTTTTATGCTAATTTGTGAATTTAGGTTTAGCGTTTTCTTTTATTAGTTTAAGGTGTTGTTGTTGATTGATAAAATATGTTAATTAAATATAAAACATATCAATTAATTTGATAAATTATATTATTTAGGAAATAAATCGATGAATTAATTAATGATATCATTCATAACGAAAGAAGTAACAAGTTACTTAATGTAACATAAGATAACTGAGAGGTAGGTGGCGCAGTGGTAAGAAGCTTGGGGCGTGCTTGCACAACCCCAAGTTCGAACCTCAGCAGACCTTCTCGTAAGAGTTTGGGATAGCCGGAGATTTACGCATACCCTGGACCCAAAAAACGCTTTCCAGGTTATATGGTTCCCCTATTCCCAAAAATAGGTATAAAAAAAAACATAAGATAACTCGCTTGCTGAACTAAAAAAATAAATATATGGAGGCAATAGGTGGATTTTTTTTTCAAAAAATAAAATTGATATTAGTTTGAGGATACAAGATTGGGTCCATCCAAATCATTATATCAATGTGTTCATTGCTAATGATAAGAGTTTTAATTTAATGGTTGGGTTGGTAAATTAAAATGGATTATAAGTCTTAGAACTATATTTGAATAATATATATATATATATACACACACACGAGAAAATCCTCTAGTATGGAGTTCATAGGCTTCTAAGTCATAATCATTGGACCATATAAGCATTATAGGTAGCTAGTCTATCTATGATAGGTGGCGATGTAATAAAACTAACATCAACTAAGGAAATTACGAATATGGAAGCTCGATTAGGTATGACAACTACTTAATATTTCTATGATGGATTTGAACAAGTTATAAGGAATATGATCATCATATTGATAATGCAATTAAGAAATATGAGTTAGGTGAGTCAATAAGCCAATTCATAAGACTCTCTATTCTTGGATTTGTGGATGTTAATGAGTTTACTTATATGATATGTAATGATTAGGCTTTGAATTATAAGAATTCAAGCTTTATTAATGAGTTGGAGGTTGGATAAACCTTCTTAACAAATTTTGGTTTAATTACTATATTTAAGCAATGGCTTATAAATAATTTAATACAATATAAGGTGAAATGTCAACCATAACTTATATGTAGTTATAATGTTAGCATGAACTAGCATATCAATGATGTTTGTATAAGAGTTATCACAAAAATTCTAATTAATTTGAGATAACAATTTTTTTTTTAAAAGTCTCGAATAACACAATGGTTATGAAAGTCCACCGTCAAATTTACTAGATTTTTATAGCTAATATGATATAAACCATTGTTAAATTTGAAATAAACATTAAAATTATGACCATTCAAGACATTAAATAAAAGGAGTTTTGCATGATGTCTCCTATAAATAGGCATGGGTATCTAAACAAAAATATAGAAGTGCTTAGTAGGTTCATATGAATAGTTCTTTCAAATAGTGCCTAGAAATCTATTAGCTCTCAAAGAATCAAATCTAGGTATAGTTATCAAGTGAATCATATGATGGTTGATAGTGATAAAGTCATCTTTGTGATAGTATTTTAGGAAATTTAAGATTTTATTGTTCATTGTCATAAAATGGTGGTCATTGCTATGGCAATATGAACCCTAATTTTTTTAAATATTTTTTTTCTATAAATTATTGAAAGGTTTTGTGGCTAAGTATGTAATGGGTATAATTTTGATGACCTTTCATAGGTCCAATACATATTTTACTGAGCAAAAAGGCATGATTGAAGATTTTTACTATACGTGGTGTATTAAAACAAGCTGTAAATACTTATTGATGCAAGAAACCAAAGTGTTTTCTTCTTCTACTCCCTTGTCTTTTTATTCAACCTTTCCTTCTTCTAGAAAAGGTTTTTGTCAGCTTCGAACCGCACAAATACTTCCAACGTAACCAATAAAGCCAAAAATATAACGTCATAAAATAATATAGATTATATTTTAAAATTTTTATTTAATAATTTAAGTTTTTAGATAAGATAGTTATTTAATATAGTTATTTAATATAGTATCAGAGTTCTATTAATCTAATGGTCACGAATTCAAATATCATCATCCTCGTTTTATTTGATAAAAATCAAGAATAAAATAGTATGAGCCTCTGTAAATTTCAAGCCCAAAATATTTTCACTTGATAAGATATGTTAGAAAATAATATTAATTATATTCTAGGATCTTCATATAACAAGTTAAATTTTTAAATAAAATAATTTTTTAACAACTTAAACTTTTAAACAACATAATTTTTCAAATCACATTCACCTGTTCTGTTCGGGCTCAATCTCAACCGAAGAAGACAACACAGTTATGTTGACAGATCATGACCTCCTAGACAGGCTCCATAGAGTAGACTGCTAACATTTTGGATTATTATCTCTCTTTTTTCCCTGAAAAATCCCACTTGCTTTTAGGATTAAACATGTACTTGCAGAAAGAAAAAACTATATGGATCTTTACCACCTTATTTTTCCATTTACTCCGAGCAGGATAAGGATAAGAAAATCCTAATGCAAATTGGAAATTAAAGTTTATATATAAGAAAATCATGAACCCAGATTTCAGATTCGGTAACCCCGCCTGAAATACACTCACAGTAATTACCCTGATCTTTTGAAAATCTTTCCATGGTTACTGAGAAAAAGCTGCTGCTGCTGCTGCTGCAGGTATATTCAATAGCAGACATTGATTCGTCTTCTTAGTTTTTCATGTCCAAGATATCATTTCCGGAGTGCGAAGATCCATCAATTGTCGAGGGTTAGGGCTCTAGCCTTTCTGTGCATGTTTGAATACCCGTGGTAACTTACCTGTGACTTGCAAGGTATTTAATGGATCCAGAAATGATTTGCAGGGTGTTCAATGGATCTAGAAATTAGCTGTGGTAACTGTAAGTTGATCCGGACACTCTGATTATCCAAAAAAAAAGAAAAAAAAGACTGGCTTCGGACTATTAATGTGTCGATGAAACAAGTAACGAACATAATCAAGTGATTGAAGGTTATGAGAGTTATAAATTACGAATATGTGAGGATCAGTATATTTTCTCAAATATATATATATATATATATATATATATATATATAGATTGTTAAAATTAGCAATCATAGTATGTACTGACCTTGCAATATTAATTACATTCTCATAATATTATGTGTTCATAGTTTTATTCAGAAAAATTATTTTATTGTATTTTTTTAAATAAAATTGTATAATTCTAAATAATTTTATTTTTAGATTTGAACTAAATGTTTTTTGAATATATATATATTACAACTCCGAAATGACATTCTAAAATATTTCATTCCAATTTAAAAAAAAAACAAAATATCAATCCAAACAGAATTTACATTATTTTATCTTGTTTTTATAACTGATACAAGCCGTTTCGAGGGCCATTTTAGCCGAAACAAAACGAATGTTTCGGGTGCCATTTTAGAAACAAAACGAAATTAACAACACTACTGTGACCCATATTAATTGCTGGATAGTAGCTTTCAGGGTGGAGCCACGCAATAATCTATTGATTCGGTATGCAAATTCGTGGTTCAAAATTGACAATTCAAAGCCAACATTCTTTTTTCCCATGAGCTTCAGTGATCTCTATCAGCATTCCCTGCAATTCCATACTCGCCTAACAGTTCTCCCATGCTAGCCACAGACTCCCATCTCACATTTATGATCGAGCCCCACTTTCTACTTTCCCCCGCCAATAAATGCTCGGTGCACTCACAACAATGTCGTCCACCTTCACTGTAACCATGAACAAGTCCCTTCTGGTAGCTCAATCAGAAAGCTCAGGGAGTGATTCTGATGGTGTCGATCAAGTTCACAGCCAAAGAACCATAGCTCCTTCTACCGCCATTGCTATAGCAGATAGCTTCCAAATGAAAGATAACTCATGGTACATCTTCAATCAAATATGACACAGCCTTCTCAAGCCAGCGATTAGAGTTGGCAACCTTACTGCTTCTCTGTCAAAAGAAAGATAGCAAGCTTTTGTTAGCATGACTAAGTTAATGTTAGAAAATCTAAGCATATATATGTTTTTTTCGTTTTGGTCCTTTTCTGTTTTCCAACTGCCTGTCTCTCTCACTAATGTTTCTCTGCTTGTTTTCCACTGACGGGATGGCGCAGGGTTGTTACTTCCCAAATCGCCTCAGATCTATCGATTCAAGTTCAAGACAACACTTTTACTGTTCACAAGGTAACTTGCAGGATACACACACACACACACACACAAACACTGGACAAAATTATATCCAGGTCTGTCCATAAACTAGAGTTTGCAAGGGGGTGTATTAAAAACCTTTAGGGTATAGGTTAATCATAGCTAACTGGGTTTATGCTAAAATTAATTAGGGCAAGAAAACGAGTATGCTAGCACTACTTGAACTCTCTTATGTCATCTGTTTTATTATTACAACTTGCAAGTACAACTCCATGTTATATTACACGCATGAAGAAGAACAGAAGATGGATTGACAACATGCGAAGTCGAGAACACGACACAGCTAAAGTGACTTCATCCATGCTCACCAGAGTCAAATATTTGTTCTTCCAATTGATTCATGGGTGGTGTAAACATGTAGAAGATTAACAAATCAATTCTCAATTGTATGTCCTCCATTTCATTGTACCTGACGATGTTTAACTCATAGCTAAGACAAGGTCAAGTAATAAATGAACTTTCAGTGTGGATGAACTAACATCATTTGTTTAACTCCTCTGTTTCTCCTGATCCAGTATCCCTTGTTTTCAAAATGTGGCTACATAGGCCGCCTGGAACTTCAGCCTACAATTTCAACTTTTGGGTGCGAACTCAAGCTAGAAAACTTCCCAGGTGGATCCGAGGCATTCAAAATTATTCTAAAATTCTGTTATGGTCTTCCATTAGAATTGAACTCTAGCAACATTGCTCCGCTACGGTGCGCGTCAGAATTCCTAGAAATGAGTGAAGAACTCGATGATGGAAATCTCATCTCAAAGACAGAAGCTTTCCTCACATTTGTTGTCCTCTCGTCGTGGAAAGACACCGTCACTGTTCTCAAATCATGTGAAACTTTATCTCCATGGGCTGAAAATCTTCAAATAGTTCGAAGATGTTGTGACTCAATAGCATGGAAGGCTCCTACAGACAATTCAATGGTCAATGATGAGGGATGGTGCGTTGATGATGTGGCTTCCCTTCGCATTGATCATTTCATGAGAATTATAACTGCAATAAGGGCAAAGGGAACAAAACCAGAGATCATAGGTAAATGCATAATGCGATATGCAGAAAGATGGTTGCCAGGCATCGATGCAGAGTTAGAAGGACTAAGAGGGTATGGGTATGGAAAGAATGAACTGCATTTCAGTATTTTGATTGGAAGGAAGGAAGACGAGGGTATTGTACATAGCAAGGAGCAAAAAAATATCATTGAAAGCCTAGTAAGCATACTTCCTCCTCAACCAGAAGCAGTCCCATGTAAGTTCTTACTGAAGATTTTGAAAATGGCAGTGGTTTACTCTGCATCCCAAGCCTTGATTTCAGAGCTCGAGAAGAGAGCAGGGATGATGTTGGAGAATGCCAATGTGAATGATCTTTTGATTCCTAATTATAAAAGTGAAGATCAGGGGAAAATGGTCAAGTAAGTATTCAACTATCTCAGTCTACTTACGATTGCTACAGCTTGCATAAAAAATTGCAGCAAATCTTTTCACCCTCACTAATTATCATTCATGTATATTCATATAGACCACTTGAACAACGAACAATGCACAACACAGATGTGGTACAAAGGATCGTTGAATATTTTTTGATGCATGAACAAGAGCAGCAGGAACTGCCACTGACATCAGGGAAATCAAGTGTTAGCAAGCTTTTGGACAATTACCTAGCTGAGGTTGCAAAGGACCCTAATCTTTCCATTACCAAATTTCAAGTTTTGGCTGAAGCCCTGCCAGAGAAAGCTCGGACATGTGATGATGGTATTTATAGAGCCATTGACACCTATCTCAAGGTTTGCCATCAGTTGTCTTTCTGGTACTCTGTCCTATTAGATAAGCAATAAGACAAAGCTAAAAACTCTATTGTTCTTTCCAGACTCATCCTTCGCTCTCTGAGTATGACAGAAAAAGGCTATGCAAAATAATGAACTGTGGGAAGCTATCACTTGATGCGTGCATGCATGCAGCACAAAATGAAAGGTTGCCTCTAAGAACAGTGATTCAGGTAAAATATACAACCATTTTCCACTATAAATCCATGATACCCATTAGTAATAAATCAAATATGTCTGTCATGTACCGAATCTGCAGATTTTAATGCTTCTTTCAGTCATTAAATCAAATGCCACAAGAGAGACCACAAGCCATGTGGCAAGTATAAAAGAGGATCATGGGATCTACAATGGTTAACAAAGGCTGTAGCAAACTGGTAGTTTAGCTATTTATAATGCAAGGAAAAATCTAAGAGATGACATTAGATTGATTTAGCCCTGTTTTGAGAAACATCCCTGGTGCCAAAAAAACACGGCGCATTTTGCAGAATCTGACATACACTCAAAAGTTTCTGACTAACAACAATTGTATTCCCACAGTCATGACTGCCTACTTTTATACAAGAGATAACCACAAAAATGGAAGAAACTTTAAATGACTAATGGACTAGCTTTATAGTTAATCCCCAAATATCCACAGGACCAAATTACTGAGATTTTAGGAGCACAGTGGCAATACACAATGTTTCAAAATATTAGGTTAAACCAAAAAACCACTCCTAACAAAAGCTGTTAACACTGCATCTGCATGCCTTTGTACAGATTTTCTCAAAACAAAATTAGAGATAGGCCTTCTAAATTTTTCTTTCCATGTAAATCACAAACCTTGATAGCATGATGTACAAATACATGGACCAGACAAAGTGAAAGGCAGACTTTAATATTTCATCAAAATTAACATTTCTGATCTAAGATGGGATGGCCATGCAGGTGTTGTTCTCGGAGCAAGTAAAGATGAGGGCAGCAATTCAAGGAAAAGATCCAGCAGCAAGTGATAACAACTCAGAGCAGGAAATAACTCAAACATCAACAAAAACTGAGATCATGACCTTAAGAGCAGAACTTGAGAATGTAAAGACGCAAATGACAGAACTGCAGAGGGACTATTCTGAACTGCAAAATGAATATGAAAAGCATAACAACAAGCATAGAAATGGATCAGCTTGGAGTTTCGGGTGGACAAGGATCAGAAAATCAGCTCTTTTCCATAGAAAATTAGATGGGATTGAAAGTGGAGGACACCAGAGACCAAATTCACTTGGTAGCAGAATCAGTTTCAGAAGACGACAGTCCATATCATAAATTTCTAGTCACCAAGCCCAACCCCGCAAATTCTTGTTTGATATCACTTACACTGTTTTCTTACGGTAAATTCACCTGTATAAACAAGGTTGGGTACATCTTTCTTGTGAAAGCATATAATCAACTAAGTTGTGAATGAAAATAAAAAAAGCTTGCAAGGAATTGAATAAATTCCAGATGTTTCGACAGCCTCGTTCCTAACAATCCCACTCACTAAAGCATTACCAAAACAAAAACTTTGCTTTGCACCAGCATTTGACAAATTCAAACAAAAGCTAACAACAACTTACCAAAATCAAGCCAAACCTTCTCATTCCTCAATTAAAAAATTCAAAACACAACAATACCTAGAATTAGCAGTAGCACTCCTCATGGAGCTCCAGGGGAACATGGCCTTCTCCGCAACCACGCCATCCATGCCCGCCACCGCCACCCTCCTTATCATCAAGCCAGTGACTTCTACTGTCCTCAACAAAACTACTCTCCGGTTTCTTCTTACTCATTCGCTCCCTCTCTTCCTCCATAACTCTAATAGGAAACAGATTAGGGGGAATGGAGAGCGGGTTCCTAAGCGTGATGTACGTTTTTTTACAGTCAGGCTTGGCGATGAGTATCCGCCGCGTTTTTTCTTTCCCCCTTCCAAGTTAAGAGTGCGAACCTTCTCGTCTTGGAAGCCGTATAGTGATTAGAGAACGCGCTTGATTTCGATTTTGGAAGCTGGAGGGATTGTTTTCAGTGCAAAATCGTTAAAGTTCGTAGATGTTGTTGGCATTAGAATCCGTATTGGAAGGCTTGAGAAGTTGATCACTCTTCTTCCCGATCTGCCTGCCATTTCCTTGCTCCGATGAGTATGAAGATGGGAGGGTGATGTGTTGCTGCTACTGCCGCCTAGTGGCTGGGCTGACGTGTTTACAGGTGTTTTAAGTTTTGGTTGATTTTAAGGTTTTTTTTAAAAAAATATATATTAAAATAATGTTTTCTTAATTTTGTAAAATTATTTTTAGTATTAGTAAATAAAAATATCTAAAAAGCATAAAAAGAAATAATTTAAAATATATAAAAACAAAAAAACAAAAATATTTATAAAACAGAATGACAAATACAAGTGTTAGTGATGATGCTGAACTGTTTGGGCTAGATTCCTAAAGTCTTGAGCCTTTTTGGGTTGAGTCTAGGCCTGTAAAGCGCAGCCCAGGATGATTTATCTAAAAAACTACAAATATACATAATCTCCAGATAATTACAAGTTTGTATTATTTATAATTTTATTTTTTATTTTATAGGTATGTAATTTTTATTAATAATAAATTGAGTTTTATTTTTTCTCTTTTCTTTTAAATAATCTTGAAATGAAAGATATGAATAGTGATGAATCAATGATAAATCTAGTCATTTTTTATGTTGTTGAGATTCATTTGACGATTTCAATTTAGATTTTTTTTCCCATTTATCTTGCTGAAGAAAATACATTGTGCTTGGAAAATACTTTTTTTTCTTGATATAATTTTGTGATTTTAGACTAATTTAAGTGTATTTTAAGTTGATATATAGTATTTTTTTAGTTTATTAGCTATACTTTTCTCAATTGTTTTCTCCTCTTTTAGGGTATGTATCATATTAAAATAGATTGAAAAATCTGTTTTAGGTTGAAAACCCTGTTTTATAGTTTTTTTTTGGCAAAGTTAATGGCACAATTGGCTATGATTTGTTAAATAAGGGCATGATTGAAATATAAATGACTAAATTGAAAAAAACATTAAAAAATATATAAAATTCTTTACCTTTTCATCTTTGTTTGGGTAGTGGAGATAAAATCTTTTAATTTCATAGTAGAAATTAAAATATCAATTATAGTGATAAGAGGTTTCGAAGAAAGTTTCACTTATATATTTGTTTTTTTTTATTACTGTGACATTATTTTATGCAACCTTTTTTTAATCAATCGGTTTCCTATGCATGCTTTTTTTATTATTGTTTTATTAAATAAAATATTAATTCCAAAAATAAATTTATCAAATACAATTGAACATATGACCTCTTTTTTGTGATAAGATAGCTACATCTATACCTATCTCTTAAATTTTCAACGTAGTTTGTGGTTAAATATTGTTAAGATTTTACTTGATTTTCACATAACATGATTACATTTTTTTATATAGTTTGTGCAACCTTGTATAATGTTTTTTTTTTCTTTTGATTTTAGTCGACCATTTCCACGTGGATATCTATTTCTATGACAGTTTGATTAAATAAAAATTGACTATAATAAACAAAGTTATTAAACATAACCATATGGATACCCTATGTTGCGAGATTGAATATCTTGATCTATATTTATCTCTTAATTTTTTAATTTATTCTGTAATTATTAAATGCATCGATCAACCTTTCAAATTATAATTAGGATTTGTTTTATGTAAAAAACATTAGAAAAACTTGTTATTCAAGGATTAAGGCAACTATACACCTAAGGGGGGGGAATTAGGTGTAAATACAATAATTATAGCAATTCTAAAATCAATTACTTTAAAGTAAAGAGATAAGAGAGAGAGATTGCTAACTCGGTTTTTAACGTGGTTCAGCAAGCCTACGTCCACGATTCAAGTACAAATCCGTACTTGAGTATTGTACTCTCTTACTAGTCCAAGTAACAAGATTACAAATCTTGCTTGATGAATCCACACCAAGACTTTTACACCACTTGAAGATATGCCCTCTTCAAGATTTTCCTTCTTCCCACTTGAAGATGTACCCTCTTCAAGATTTTTCCTTGGTGATATTCCTCACCAATATCAAAGAGTTTTATACTTCAACTCTCAAGAATAATACAATGGTTGTTTTTGTAAAACAACAATACACTCTTAATAGTGTAGATATTACAAATGAAGATCTATGATCTCTTTATCTCACTTGATAACACTTAGAATATTTGAAGGTGTTTAAGTGTAGTGAGAATGAAAAATACTCTTTGTGTTAAGATATGAAGATTTAAACACAAATATGAGTATTAATAAAGATTGATGATATGAAGATGTTTTTGCACTCTAATTGCCTCAATATAAGATATGAAAGTTCTTGTGTATTTATTTTTGCAATTAGGAGGGCTATTTATAAGTTTCTAAAAGAAACTAGCCGCTTATAGCCGCTTTAATGCAACTGTCATATCAAGTGGTCGACCGGTTCACAACGGACAAATAAAGTGGTCGACCGGTTCAGTTCAAAAGACAATTCGTCTTCAAGCGGTCGACCGGTTCACAACGGATAACCCAAGCGGTCGACCGGTTCGGCTTGAAAGACATTTTGTCTTCAAGCGGTCGACCGGTTCACAACGGATAAACCTAGCGGTCGACCGGTTCAGCTCAAAAGACAATTTGTCTTCAAGCGGTCGACCGGTTCACTTGGTATACACCAAGCGGTCGACCGATTCATGCAGAAAGGCAATTGTGACAAATTATCTTTTCGAATTTTTGAACCGATTGAATATGACTTAATCCTCTAATCATCAAACTCTTTTAATGCATGCAATGTGAAGTGTGTGAGTTCATTTTAAATTGTGCTATCAAGTTAGACATTTGAGATTTACATAATTAAAGCACTAAAATGAAAACTTCTTCTTTGTCTTCACTTGCTTGCATCTTGGATTTCTTTGAATGATTTCTTCGTGTACTCCATTATGCTTGTTGATGTATTCTTTGTATAATACCTGCTTATCGCTTAATCTCATCCAAGCATATTAGTAGTCCATTTTCTTTGTATTGTTATCATCAATATATATAACACATATAAGTGTGACATTCTATGTCAACACTCTCCCCCTTTTTGATGATGACAATAAACAAAAAGACTTAGATAATAAATTGAGTCTCCCCCTAAATATTATAATGCAATATATAGGAGACATTGAACATTTGTAGCAATTTAATCTAAGTACAAATATCATATGCAATTTATAAAAGAAATTCATATTTCTCCCTAAATATATGCATATAATTCTTTTATATTCTCATATTTTACTCCCCATTATTGATGCATTTGATATTTTCATATTTCTCTCCCCCTTTGGCATCAACAAAAAGAAGGTTAATCATTGTGGATAAGAAATATTCAATACCATTGTACATATATTCAAAATGAAAAGCACAAATACAATATTCTAAATAACAACATAAATAAGATGAGATGCATGATACACAATCACGAAGGAGGTGGGTTCCGTGAGATAAGTAAAGCCATCATCGCCTTCATCTCCTCGAATGTCGATCCGCATGGATCGTATATCTGTCTCCATAAGCGTGAGACGACTCTCTATCCTATGCGACCAGCCACTCGCAGATGGCTCATCTGGGGAGGAAGCCGGAGGTGGTGACTCAAATAGATGTGTGAACTCGTCTTCACCTTCATCCTCAGCCGCATTCTCCTCCTCTTCATGCTCTTCCTCAGCATGTGCACCTTCTTGGTGCCCTTGGATCCACTCACCATGCTCATTAAGCACATATTTCATCCTAGTTAGAGTGGTGTTATTTATCTCCGCTTTATCCGAGTACGGTCTCTTATCCGTACTCGTCAAGAAGATCTCAAAATACTCAAAAATAGTGGTAAACACTTGACCATAAGGTAGAGCCTTTTGTTTTTGATCAAATGCTAAGATTATATTCCTAATCAATATGTATGGAAGGTTTATTGGCCTTCGCTGAATCATACAATCAACTAAGCATAACTCCATAAATGTGACTTCATCATAGTGCCCCTTTTTGGGCAAGATATTGTGAGCAATAATTCTATGGAGTATCCTAGGTCTCAATAAAAGATCTTGACTCTTTATTTTAGCACCTGAGCAAATCCATTATTTCCAATGATGCAATGCAACAACGATAATCATAGCTAAAACCTTCAATGGTCGGAATTATTTTAATATCAAATACCCTCGGACCATCATTAGATATTCCCAATATCTCAGCTAATTCATCACAATTAAATTCAATAGGATGTCCTCGAAGAGTACTCATTATTCTAGGTTCTACATTAAACCTCATGTTAGCAAAGAACATTCTCATCAATTTAGGGTATGTAGGTTTCCTATATTCATACAGTGAGTACCAACCCATTTCAGCAAATAAAGTGTCTATACCTAAAGCAGATAGATCATTGCTTAAACCTCTTTCTACAATGATAGCTCTATTTGAGAAATTACTCAAAAATCTTTGAACATTATCACCTGATGAGGAAGCCGGATCATTGGCTCTTTTGCTTCTTGATTCAGTCCTTCTTAATCGCTTCTGAGATGCCATTGTCTTCAATTTGGCTATGGGTGTTTTGATTTAGATTAGTTTTTGAGAGGATTTTGGGTAAGATTTTTCGGATTTGTCTGTTGAATGAGTTCTGAAACCCTAGATAGTATTTATACTATCGAGCAACCGGTCGACCGGTTGACTCCCAAGTTGAGAATTTTCCAATTTTCTCTTTTGAACCGTTCTTTCCACTCATAATGTAGCCTTTTCATGTAAAAATTATGTCCAAAAGGCAAAGAAATCGAGGGGCTAAAATGCAAATTTTAGGCAGAGCTGAACGCTATCGTTCCTTCCGGCTCAACCGGTCGACCGGTTGATCCGGATGCATGTACTGGCCGACCGGTCCATGCAAAAATGGAAATTTTTGCATTTTGACTTTAAAATCATTCATTAATATTCAAAGGTACCCTTTATGTCGAAAAATTATGTTCGAACCATTTTCCTCCAAGATTCGAAAATTCCAGTAGCCATCCTCTCGCTTTATTCTGCCTCAACCTGGCCTACTGGCTAGTTTGTTCTTGATGAACCTGGTCGACCTGCTAATCCCGAATTTCTAAATTCTCCAATATTTGTTTTGAACAAGTTTCTTATGCTCCAAGTGTATACTTTTAACATCAAATAAATCCAACTTATACCCATTGATGTATACATAATTTAAACATCATTTGCATGGATAAATCCTAGGTTCCTTCTTATTTCGCAAAAGCGATCTTTGGCTAAGGGTTTTGTAAAAATATCTGCAAGTTGATGTTCTGTACCTATAAACTCAAGTACAATATCTCCTTTTTCAATGTGATCCCTCAAGAAGTGATGTCTTACTTCTATGTGTTTTGTACGAGAGTGTCGAATAGGATTCTTAGATAAGCAAATAGCACTTGTATTATCACATTTAATCGGAGTATTTTCAAACTTAAGTCTATAATCCTCCAAAGTTTGTTTCATCCATAATACTTGTGCACAACAACTCCCTGCCGCAATATATTCTCGCTCAGCTTGTTGATAGGGCTACCGAGTTTTGTTTTCTTACTTGCCCATGATACTAGTGAAGATCCTAGAAAGTGACAAGTTCCACTAGTACTTTTCCTATCTATTTTGCAACCCGCAAAATCTGCATCCGAGTAACTCGATTAAACTCATTTCACTTCCCTTCGGATACCACAACCCTAAATTAATTGTACCATGCAAGTAACTAAAAATTCTTTTACTCGCACTAACATGGGATTCTTTTGGACATGCTTGAAATCGTGCACATAAACATACACTAAACATAATATCGGGTCTACTTGCGGTTAAATATAAAAGAGAACCGATCATACCTCGATATTTGGTGATGTCTACGGTTTTACCTTTTTCGTCCATATCAAGCTTAGTAGATGTTCCCATGGGTGTGTCGGCATCTTTGACATGTTCCATCCCAAATCTTTTTAGAAGATCCTTGGTGTACTTGCTTTGGTTGATGAAGATGCCATCTCTTGTTTGCTTAATTTGCAATCCAAGGAAGAAATTTAATTCTCCCATCATGCTCATTTCAAACTCCTCTTGCATGCATTTTGCAAATTCCTTACATAGAGATTCGTTAGTAGCACCAAAAATTATATCATCAACATAGATTTGTACAATAAGTATATATTTTCCTTTCTCTTTGTAAACAGTGGTGGTGTCAATTTTGCCAATGTTAAAATCATTTTCAATAAGAAATGTTTTTAATCTATCATACCATGCCCTAGGTGCTTGTTTCAAACCATACAAGGCCTTTTTGAGTTTAAACACATGATTAGGAAATTCAAAATTTTCAAAGCCTTGAGGTTGTTCAACATATACTTCTTCCATTATAAAGCCATTTAAAAATGCACTTTTAACATCCATTTGGAAGAGCGTAAAATTTGCATGACATGCATAGGCTAATAGCATTCTTATAGATTCAAGTCTAGCTACCGTGCAAAGGTTTCTTCATAATCTATTCCTTCTTCTTGATTATAACCTTTAGCAACTAGTCTTGCTTTGTTTCTAACAATAGTCCCATGTTCATCAACTTTGTTTCTAAAGACCCATTTAGTACCAATTATTGATAAATCTTTTGGTCTAGGGACTAGTTCCCAAACATCATTTCTCTCAAACTGATTTAGCTCATCTTGCATGGCTAAAATCCATTTTTCATCATTTTCAGCTTCAAGAAAGGTTTTAGGTTCTATTTGAGAAACAAATGCATAATGACCACTAATATTTCTAAGGGATGCTCTAGTTTTAGTTTCCTCAAACGGATTACCGATAATTAATTCTGGAGGATGAGAACTTACATACCTTAGCTCCTTTGGCGGCTCAAAGGAGTTACTTACCAACTCTTGTTGATTGCTTGAGCTTGGTTGGTCCTTGGTTGTATCTTCAATTGATATTTCATTTGGATTTTTATCATGAAGATTCAAATGTTGAACATTTTTATTTAAGTCATCTCGAATCTCAACAATTTTGTCATTTTGAGTTTCCTCAAAGGCGACATGCATGGATTCCTCAAGACAAAGTGTTCTATTATTGTAAACTCTGTAAGCTTTGCTAGAGGAGGAGTATCCAAGAAAAATTCCAACATCGGATTTTGAATCAAATTTGTCAAGGTTGTCTTTAGTGTTTAGAATAAAGCATTTTGAACCAAAGACTTTAAAATAAGAGATGTTGGGCTTCCTCCTTTCCAAAGCTCATAAGGAGTCTTTTTCAACTCAGTCTCAAGGTAACACGATTTAAAACATAGCAAGAAGTATTTACGGCTTCCGCCCAAAAATATTTAGGGGTATTAAATTCATTTATCATAGTTCTTGCCATTTCTTGAAGAGACCGATTTTTCCTTTCCACAACCCCATTTTGTTGGGGAGTTCTAGGAGTTGAAAAGTTGTGGTGGTATCCTTTTCTTCACAAAACATTTCAAATAAATCACTTGTGAATTCACCACCATGATCGCTTCCTCATGTTAATTATAGAAAATCCTTTCTCATTTTCGATTTTCTTTGAAAACTTTATAAATTCATGAATTGTTTCATCTTTTGATTTCAAAAATATAACCCATGTATATCTAGTAAAGTCATCAACAATTACAAACACATATCTATTACCACTTAAACTTCTTGTTCTAGTTGGTCCAAATAGATCTATGTGAAGTAATTCTAAAGGTCTTTCGGTTGAAATGTGATTCTTACTTTTAAAAGATGTTTTGAATTGTTTACCCATTTGGCAAGCGTCACATAGCTTTTCCTTTTCATATGAAATATGAGGAAGACCTTTAACTAAATCATTTTTGGTCAATTTTGAAAGAATGTCCATGCTTATGTGACCTAGTCTTCTATGCCATAGAAAACTATCATTTATACTAGCAACAAGACAATTTTCACTACTCATACATGCATCTATTTTGATCTTATAGATGTTTCCAATTCTATTACCGATAAAAATAATTTTGTCATTTTCAAGTATTAAGCAACATGTATGATCAAATAAGATTTTATATCCTTTGTCACATAATTGACTTATACTAAGTAAGTTATGCTTAAGATTATCAACAAGAAATACATTTTCAATGGAGGTTGAAGACATACCTCCAATGTTGCCAATTCCAACAATTTTTCCTTTTGAGTTGTCCCCAAAAGTCACTTTTCCTCCTTTAGTTTTGGAAAGACTTGAAAAAGGGTGCCGCCTCCGGTCATGTGTCTTGAACAAGCACTATCCAAAACCACTCCCCATGTTCCCTTGGTTCCTACAAAATAGAATCAAGATGAGGATTTTGGTACCCATACCTTCTTGGGTCCTTTTGGTTAGGGGTGGTTCCTTTGGAACCCAAATCATGTCAACAATTTTATTTTTCTTCATCGGACATGCATAAATCAAATGACCTAATTTTCTACAATAATTGCATGTATGACTTGGATCATAAGACTCTTTAGCTTTAACAAAGTAATTCTTTAAGTATTTTTGATTTTTATTAGGTTTATAACCTAATCCTCCTTTGTTAAATACACTTCTTTGACTCGAAAGCATTTTCTCAAAAATTTTGAGCCTTGTGTGAATTTTGTGATAATTTTATTCAACTCATCAACTTTCTCTTTAATGATTTATTATCTTTTCAAGTTGATTGGTCTTGCTACTCTTGTCATTTAAATCATATACTTTCTTTTCTAATAAATCTTTTTCTTCAATTAAACATATATGATTTCTTTTAGAGTACTATATTTAGAACCTAATTTCTTATATTCTATATACAAACTTTCAAGTTGATCATGTAGTTCAATATAAGAAGGGTCGGATTCATCATCCGAAGATTGTACCTCATTTTCGCTTTCAATTGCCATAAAACACATGTTCGCCACATGTTCTTCTTCATCATTGGAGCTTGAGTCTGAGTCATCGCCTCCATGTTGCTTTCAAAGCTTTCTTTGAAAGCGATTTTTCTTTTCATTTGAAGAAGGGGACAATCGGTTTTGATATGTCCCACTTTGTTGCACTTGTAGCACCTTGGAGTTTCTTTGCTAAATTCTCCTTTGCTTTCCTCCTTTCAGTAGTTCAAAACTTTCTCTTATCATTTTTCTTTCTAAGAAAGTTTCAAACTGCCTTGTGATCAATGCTACATCTTCCACAAGATCGCCATCACCGCCTTCATCATCGCTATTATCCTTGTCTTTAACTTGATGAACAATTTTAAATGCCAAATTTTTCTTTGGCCTTTCTTCCTGATCTTGTTTTTCCATAGTGATCTCATGAGTCATTAGAGAACCGATGAGTTCTTCTAATGGTAATTTTGTAAGATCTTTTGCTTCTCGTGATAGCTGTCACTTTAGCTTCCCAAGCTTTTGGTAGAGATCTGAGAATCTTGCTTACAATTTCAGTATTTGAATAAGTTCTACCAAGAGCATTTAAACTGTTTGTAATACTAGTCATACGAGTGAACATGCTTGTTATGGATTCATTTTGTAACATTTTAAATAACTCATATTGATGAACTAACATATCAATTTTAGATTCTTTTACTTGATTTGTTCCTTCATGAGTTACTTCTAATGTATGCCATATATCTCTAGCATTTTTACACTAAGATATTCTATTGAATTCGCTTCTATTTAATGCACAAGATAAGGTGTTCATGGCTTTAGCATCCATAGAAAGTAATCTTTTATCTAAGTCTGTATATTCTATCATGCTTTTGGGAAACTCAACACCATTTTCGATTTTGAGTGGTCTATGAGGTCCATTTTCAATAGAAAGCCATAAATCAAAATCTATAGATTGAAGATATATAGTCATTCTAGCTTTCCAATATGCATAGTCATTACCATCAAAAAATGGTGGTCTAGTTGTTGAGGCACCTTCATTTTGGAGATTGTAACTTGTAGTTGCCATTCTACTCAAAGTCTAAGCAAACTTAATAATTGAGAACTAAGCTCTGATACCAATTGTTATTCAAGGATTAAGGCAACTATACACCTAGGGGGGAATTAGGTGTAAATACAATAATTATAGCAATTCTAAAATCAATTACTTTAAAGTAAAGACATAAGAGAAAGAGATTGCTAACTCGGTTTTTAACGTGGTTCGGCAAGCCTACGACCACGATTCAAGTACAAACCGCATTTGAGTATTGTACTCTCTTACTAGTCCAAGTAACAAGATTACAAATCTTGCTTGATGAATCCACACCAAGACTTTTACACCACTTGAAGATATGCCCTCTTCAAGATTTTCCTTCTTCCCACTTGAAGATGTACCCTCTTCAAGATTTTTCCTTGGTGATATTCCTCACCAATATCAAAGAGTTTTATACTTCAACTCTCAAGAATATTACAATGGTTGTTTTTGTAAAACAACAATACACTCTTAATAGTGTAGATATTACAAATGAAGATCTATGATCTCTTTATCTCACTTGATAACACTTAGAATATTTGAAGGTGTTTAAGTGTAGTGAGAATGAAAAATACTCTTTGTGTTAAGATATGAAGATTTAAACACAAATATGAGTATTAATAAAGATTGATGATATGAAGATGTTTTTGCACTCTAATTGCCTCAATATAAGATATGAAAGTTCTTGTGTATTTATTTTTGCAATTAGGAGGGCTATTTATAAGTTTCTAAAAGAAACTAGCCGCTTATAGCCGCTTTAATGCAACTCGTCATATCAAGCTGGTCGACCGGTTCACAACGGACAAATAAAGTGGTCGACCGGTTCAGTTCAAAAGACAATTCGCCTTCAAGCTGGTCGACCGGTTCACAACGGATAACCCAAGCTGGTCGACCGGTTCGGCTTGAAAGACATTTTGTCTTCAAGCTGGTCGACCGGTTCACAACGGATAAACCTAGCGGTCGACCGGTTCAACTCAAAAGACAATTTATCTTCAAGCTGTCGACCGGTTCACTTGGTATACACCAAGCTGGTCGACCGGTTCATGCAGAAAGGCAATTGTGACAAATTATCTTTTCTGAATTTTTGAACCGATTGAATATGACTTAATCCTCTAATCATCAAACTCTTTAATGCATGCAATGTGAAGTGTGTGAGTTCATTTTAAATTGTGCTATCAAGTTAGACATTTGAGATTTACATAATTAAAGCACTAAAATGAAAACTTCTTCTTTGTCTTCACTTGCTTGCATCTTGGACTTCTTTGAATGATTTCTTCGTGTACTCCATTATGCTTGTTGATGTATTCTTTGTATAATACCTGCTTATCGCTTAATCTCATCCAAGCATATTATTAGTCCATTTTCTTTTATTGTTATCATCAAAATATATAAAACATATAAGTGT
>CM063594.1:15798498-15917660 GCA_032356905.1 Salix exigua | reverse complement strand
GGACATAGTGCTAGTAATGAATGATAGACAGATGCATCCATGAGCATGAAACCTACCACCACACATTGAATGCCAATTAATCAACTTTTCACTTTTGTGTTATGTGTGTTAGGCTGTGGAATGGAAGATATCTGTCAATATCTCACCCCCCATGTAAATGCTCTCTGACATAGAAAGGTAATGATAGCATAACACAAATATTTTTAAGAAATTCAAAAAAAAATGTGAAACTTGAATTATTACCTAAATGTATTTAATAAACTTGATTAATAAGAATGAATGAATAAATAAATAAAACTACGATAAATGAATCAACAAGAGAAATTGATAGCATAAAAAAGTAAAAATTATTCAACTCGAGCCTATTAAATTTATGTTTTGGTCATGATATACCTTGAAAGTATATTAAATATAACTATAAAACTCAATTATCAAACAACTCAAAATTAAAAAGAATATTTAGAAAAAATAATGATTAAAAAATAATAAAAAAAACTTCAAGTCAATTCTTAACTCGTTTACCATGTAACCATCTACATAAAATTAAGATAAATCTATAAAAAATTAAAAAAAATAGGAAGATCAATTTCAAGTAAATCAAATATTAAAAGATGATCTTTTGTAATTCATGATCCTAATCATGAGTACGAGACTACCACTGTAAAAAATCTAAAAAATAAGAACAAAATTATAAATCATTAAAATAATGAGTGATGATTTTTTCAAAAGAAACTATACAAAAAAGAATAAAGTTCCATATAGAAATAAGCAAAAAATTAGTGAGATACAAAGATAAATGCATATAGAAATATCTTACCATGGTTGTTCCTTTTATTTTATTTATTTTAAAGTTTAAATATGATCTTCATGTTCAAATAATTTTTTGTTTGTAATGATTTATATTATTCTCTAACACACATCCTCAGCGAAAACTCTTTGACCTTAAACTTGCATACTCATACTACTTTGTGCTTGATTTTTATTCAATAAATTGGAGGTGGTGAGATTCGAACTCTTAATCATTAGATCAACAAATCTCTGATATCGTACCTAGAAACCATCTCATCTAAAAACTTAAAGCTGTTAGGTGAGATCCTAAAATATGATTTATATTATTTTCTAACAAAATGAATACATTATGCCAATACAACTTATCTATCTAAACTTTAAGAGAGAGAAATTAAAGAAAAATTATAAAAATCTCTTTGAAGTGATATAAAATTATAAAAGCAATTAAAAAGGTTGATTACTATGTAAAAAAAATAAACTAGATGATTTAGAAAAATAAGTGAGAGGATATTATAGATAAAAACATAAAATCATGCAGTGTAACCTCATATGGTAAAATTAAAAAGAAATAAAGTTCAGTTATTGAAGTGCATAGCAATATAATTTCCATAGATCTACAAAGGTAAAAAAAATAGCTATAAAAAATGTCTTAAACAATTAAAAACGAGATGATGTATAGTAGGTCTCAAAACATTTTTTTTTATCAAAATATTCTTGGGTGTCATTGTTGCTCAAATCATGTTATTAAAATGGTGTTTGACTTTGTGGTTGTATGCATTTTTATAAATATTTGGGTTTTTTTTTTTATTTTTTTATATTTGTCTAGATGTGTTGATATTATTATTATTAATATATACACACACACGATTGAGCAAACCGCTTGAGCAAACACTAAATGTTCTTTCGTCCTCATCGACCTTTCGTTGCCAAATTGGACAGCCTAACTCTTCGGCACATGGAAACATATTATCCTTTTAATTTTATAAGAATGCAATTCGAATTCAAATTGATTTTGTTTTTTAAAGTATTTTTTATTTAAAAATATATTAAAATATTTTAAAAAAATATTAAAATGATACTTATACTTTGATAAAACATTATAGTTACATACTAAAAAATATAATTTACTAGAGTGGTAGAATGATCATTTTGCTTGTCACACAAAAATACTTAAGTTTTTTTAAAACAATAAAGTATTTTTTATATGATGTTAGCTACTATTAAATTTTAACAAGGATGGATAAATCTTTTATCATTTTAAAAATACGGTAAATAAACTAAAATAACCTTATAAGCAACAAATTTAAATATTGGCATTAAGGGGCAATTTGGTACTTTCAAAATAGTTTTTTTTTTTGTTGTTATCATGTAAGAAAAAAGACAATTTTGTATTCAATAAATAAAATAAAATCATAGTTGTTGACATGTAATGTCACACTTATATGCTTTTATATATTTTGATGATAACAATAAAAAGAAAATTGACTAATAATATGCTTGAATGAGATTAAGTTATAAACAGGTATTATACAAAGAATACATCAACAAGCATAATGGAGTACACGAAGAAATCATTCCAAGAAGTCCAAGATGCAAGCAAGTGAAGATTCAGAATAAGTTTTCATATTAGTGCTTTATGTAAATCTCAATTTCTAACTTGATAGCACAAATTAAAATGAACTCACACACTTCACATTGCATGCATTAAAAGGTTTGATGATTATAGGATTAAGTCATAATCAATGGTTCAAGAAATTCAGAAAAATAATTTGTCAAAATTGTCTTTCTAGCATGAACCGGTCGACCAGCTTGAAGACAAATTGCCTTTCAAGTTGAACTGGTCGACCGCTTGGAAGACAAATTGCCTTTCGAATCGAACCGGTCAACCACTTGATTTATCCGTTGTGAACCGGTCGACCGCTTTATATGACAGTTGCACTAAAACGACTAGAAACAACTAGTTTCCTTTTGAAACTTATAAATAGGTCTCTTAATTGTAAAATTAAGAATACACATTGTTTATATCCGATATTGAGGCAATTAGTAGTGCATAAACACTTTTATATCATCAATCCTCATTAATACTCAAATTTGTGTTTAAATCTTCATATCCCAACACAAAGAATATTTCTCATTCTCACTACACTTAAACACCTTCAAATATTCTAAGTGTTATTAAGTGAGATAAAGAGATCATAGATCTTGATTTGTAATATCCATACTATTGAGAGTGTATTGTTGTATTTCAAATACAATCCTTGTAAAACTCTTGAGAGTTGAGTATAAAACTCTTAATATTGGTGAGAGAACATCACCAAGAAAAATCTTAAAGAGGGTACATCTTCAAGTGGAAAAAGGAAAATCTTGAAGAGGACATATCTTCAAGTGGTGTAAAAGTCTTGGTGTGGATTCATCAAGCTGGAATTGTAATCTTGTTACTTGGACTAGTAAGAGAGTACAATACTCAAGTACGGATTGGTACTTGAGTTGTGGATGTAGGCTTGTTGAACCAAGTTAAAAACCGAGTTAGCAATATCTCTCTCTTATCTCTTTACTTTAAAGTAATTAATTTTAAAAGTGTATTAGTTATTGTATTTACACCTAGTCCCCCCTCTAGGTGCATAGTTACCTTAATCCTTGAATTACAATAGTAAAGGTTGTCAATACGGTTAGTATTTTGTTTTTCAATTGGAATGAAATGTTTTTGTTTTGGAGCGTTTTGACTCATTGTTTCGAGGTTGTACTGCTTGTGTGTGTGTGTATATATAAATATATTAATTTAAAAACAATCAGTTCAAATACAAAAATAAAATTATTTAGAATTATGCAATTTAATCTAAAAAAACAATAAAATAATTTTTCTGAACAAAATTATGAACATTTATAATATTACGAAAATATCATCATCAATCTCGTAAGGTCATTACAGTTTATGATTATTGTGAAATTTTAACATAATAAATATAAATATGTCAAGAGACTCCTCGTAAAATTTCATCTCAATCTAACTGTCAAATTAAGAGATATGATTGATATTATAAAATTGTTCAAGTATTTAAAAAAACATTATTTGCCTTAAACGAAATGTGCGAAACAAAACCGAAACGTTTTGGCCGATATTGGACCGAAAAATCCAGAATAGATAGAAATTGAAACTGAGATAAAAATAACATCGTTTGATCTTCTTTTTTAACTGAAATTAAATATTTTGGCCGAACATGTCAGCTTAAAAACAATTTGGTATTTGTGTAAATATAACAAAATAAAACAAAAAAGCTAGACACGCGTACAACACCTGGAGGTGAGATTTGGGACATATGGTGCCTATCGATGTCCAAAAGGGTTGCTACGTTCTCTTCTCGATGGAGCAATGTGTATAGATGATGATGATGGTCTATTTTATCACCAATAGATTTTTATCTTTTATTCTTTTCTCTTTACCACCTAAAAAATATAGTTTAACAATCTTTATTATTAATATTTCAACTTAAATTCTTATTATCTTGCTTTTAATTTTTTTATCTTAGTATTTTATAAAAGTTTTATTTGTTTAAGATTTTTTCATTCCATTCTAATTTATCAAATATTATATTTTTCAAATTGATTCATAGTCTTTTGATTTCTAACGTTTTCCTTTGCATTTTTTTAAACATTTTATTAGTTTTTAATTTTATCATTCAATTCAAATTGATAGCATTATATTTTTCAATTTGATTCTCATTGTTTTGATTCATAATGTTTTCCCTTACTATTTAGAAGCTATTATTCTCTTCACCCTTGAATCAAAAAGAGTTTTTTATTCTTCTATGTCAATGTTAATCCTTGCTCTTTTACTTTGCTATATTGATTTTCCTTTATGATCAAATATAAAATTTATTTTGTATTTCAATTTAATTATTATCCTTTTAATCTGTATTTTTTGAAAGTGTATAGAATAATTGATTTTTTTTTAATTTCATCCTTCAATATTTGAATGATCGAGAATTGAACTTTATGGTTTTTTCATCAACGATGCTCTGAGCATCATGAAAGGATCATGAGTTTAAAAGGTTAATATTTTTTCAAAAAGAGCTTTACAGTCATATTTAATTTTTTTTTGGGTTATTTCAATGTGATGATAAGAGCCACGAGTTTTATACAAGATCTTTGGCTTATTATGCTTGTTTTTTAGTGGTTGTTATTTCCAGAAAATATTTCTATTGTGTTCATCATATGTTATTTTTATTTTTATTTTACTCATAAATAAAATTTGTGTGCATATTTATATCATCATTTGATTTAATAATTTTTTATTTGAAACATAACCCGATAAATATCACATCTTACTAGATAAGATACCTTATTCCACATTTGTTTCTTGATTTCTGAAATTTGATTTTAGTTATCGTTTATTTTTGTCATCAACACATATAGTTATTGATTCATTTGATTACACACACACACACACACACACACACACACACACACACACACACACATATATATATATATATATATATATATATATATATATATATATAATTTTATTATTACAAAACAAAACATGTTGTACAAACCTATATACACAATTGTTTTATTGAAAATAAGAGCTCGTTTGGCACAATATTGCTATTGTTGTGGTTAAGGTTGAAAAAAGTCTGGTTTCAAAAGCGCTTTTAGCTGTGGTTCATAACTGAAATTTGTGTTTGATTAAAATTGTGGTTGAGGTTGAGTTTAATAAAAAGCAGTTTTGTGTGTTTGGTTACCATGCTTTTCATATTGTTGTGAACTTGTGAAATTAATTAAAAATACACATGTATACATACATACATACATTTATATAAATATTTTGTTAGAATAATTTTGTATATTTATTAATAATTATAGTAACAAAATATTTCAATAATTAATGTAAATTAAACCACTTGCAACTAATTATTCTCTCATTAAACTACTTGCATACTTGTGTTGTATAAAACCATACATGGTTCCTTATACATGTAATTTATGTAATACAAGTTTATAGCTCCAGCTGTACATATAATTAATTTTTCCTTCTCAAATTGTCTCCTACAAAATTCCATTTCATTTTCGTTGTCGTCATCATCATCGTTACTTTCATCGTCATTCATTGTCATCATCGTTACTATCGTCATTTCCATCATCAAGTACTCCCATAATTACCACCACCCATCGATGTACTAGCAGCTTCGAAGCTTGGCAATTAATTTGTTCTTTTACGCAGTTCATTACATTTTCATAATCGGCATCAAAACCTTCGTTACGTATATTGTTATATCAAGGATTATTCATATCTACAAATTCCATGAAAGAAAAGAAAAGCTTTAAATACTTAAACAAAAACAAATTATAAGATTGCAGAAAATTAATTAAGAGTATAAGAAGTTAATACAAACCTGAAAATTGTTAATGATGTTTTTCTTGCATTAATTATAGAAAAACAAATAAATTATATGTACAGTTAAGAAAATGACCCAAGATCAATCATTTCATATCAATCCGGACATGCTTAAAATCCATCACTAAACGGGTCCCAAATGGAATATGAGATAACAACCTTAAACTATGATCACATCACTATTTTATTATGTGATTAACAATTAAAATATGCAAAAAGTGAGGTTTCTTTATCCTATTATTTCTCGAAAAAATTAAAGGCTTTTATTTATTTATTCATGTATGTATGTATTATTACTGGAGTTAAACACCAGAACCATTATTTTATACCACAAAACTAATCGTTTTCACATCAACAAACTTACATAACGAATATGGGGGTCGAATTCACAAACTCATGGTCCAACTTATCGTTTCATGCAAACCAATTGTATTTTTCTTTTCTTTTAAAATAGGTTATTTAAAGTATTTTGTATCAAATGACACAATCGGTTTGTATTTCAAAAATATTTTGATTTTTATTTTAAATTATTTTTTTGATTATTTTTTAAATATTTTGATATATTAATGTTAAAAATAATTTTTAAAAGTAAAAAGAATATTTTTATGTATTTTTGAACTAACCTTACTTTAAAAACAACTTCAATCATATTTCTAAACAACCCAACATCATAACTAGAATATTTTTGAAATCAATTTCTTTTAGTGTTTTGGATTGTTTTAATATATTGATGTTAAAAGTAATTTTTAAAAAGAAAAAATATTATTTTATTATATTTTTAATAGAAAATATTTTTAAACCCAAATATTCAAGTAGATAGTTGATAATCGGAACGATTAAAATTGACAGGATTGTTTAATTTACACCCTTCGAGGTTGGCACGCCATCATGATAAAACCAATAACAAATTAAGAATACGTCACGTTTTCTCACCAGCGTTTCTTACTTTATTTTTTATTCTTAACAGCCCAAATTTCTCGTTCTATTATCTCACGTATTAAAGTTTAATAATAATAATAATAATAGAAATAATAATAATAATAATAATAATAATCCTTACGAGAAAGGAGAGTAGAATGGCAAATAAGATAAATGTGTGAGTATATTATTAGATATTTTCTGAACTTATCTTGAAAAAAATGACAGGCATAAAAAAAAGAGTAAATGAAACTTGTGATTCATCGAAAATAATAATTAAATTTTTATTTATAATTTCCTTCTTTTACTTGTATCTACTTTTTTTAAAAAATAAATGGATTTAAAAAATAATAAATAAAACACCACTAATTATTTTTTATTTACCATTAAAATTTATCAACGAATAAGAATGAAATGTTTTCTAATCCGAGTAAAATATTAAGAGAATTATTTTTTTTCCATATAATTTCCAATCCTTCAGGCACAAAACTTCACGAGAGGGAATCGTTGCTCAATATATATATATATATATATATATATATATATATATATATATATATATATCTAGCAAATTGCCCATGCGTTGCCGCGGATATTTTTTTATATATAATTTAACATAATTAAATCTACAACGATAAATTTATTTGATATAAGTAAATAAAAATTATATATTAAAAGATAAAATGTTTAAAATTTTGAGTTGAGCTTGTCACGTAAGCATAGATTATAATTTTTAGAATATATGTATTGCGTCATAAATGATCACAAAAGAACGCGCACTAACATTAGAAAAAAACAAAATATTTGAATAAGAAAAACAACAAATTACTGAAGTCATTATTGAAAAAGGAAAAGGAAGCAATATTAATTTATAATATTATCACAATAGCAACATCGAGTCTTAATATCTAAAATTATTATTGCTGCTAGAATAAAAACAACAAAAATATTAAATTATACCTAGAGAAAAAAAAATAAAAAGCATGAACAAAACAACACGCAAGAAAAACCAATTAAAAATTATTATTATTATTATTATGAAAGAATAAAAAATCACTATTATTATAATATTAATAATAATCACTATTATTATTATTCTTATTATTATAATAATAATAATTATTATTATGTTAATAATGAAAGAAACAAAAATAAATGAAAGACTAAAAATATCACAGAAACTTTAACAAAAAATTAAAAAAAATAAAAAATTATCATTGCTATTACTGGCAAAAACAAAAATTATCGAATTATTGGGAGGAAAAAATAACAAAAGAGTAAGAATGAAAAATAATTAATAAAGCTGACATTGATAATGGTAACATAAAATAGGAGTTGATTTTAAAATTTATCCTTATTGTTTTCCAAAATTATTTAAATAATTCCTCTAGTTTTAAAAATAAGTAATATTTTTAAATTTATTTATAACCTGATCCTTTGACCTGCTTTGTTTTCTTTTCATTTTTATGTGTTTTTTTTTTAAAAAAAGAAAGAAAGAAATAAAACAAATGACAGAGAAAATTTGATTAAAAAAGGATATTTTTTAATTAATATTAAATTAAATATGGTCATCAAGATTAATTAATTATTTTTAAAATCAAAGAAGTTAATTAATTCATTTTACAAAACCAGAGAAAATAATTTATAATTTATTCCAAATTGAGATGATCTAATTTAGGTAGAGGGGACCCTCATTTTGACTCTCATGCTCTCTTAAATACAAAATAAGACCACTAACTTTTCTGCCCACAAACCTCACTATTTTAGCACACCATGCTACAGTCCACAACTCTCCGTTTTGTCTTGTTTCTCGAGAAGTAAGAAATAAAATAAAATGAAAAACCAAAAATGTCCCCCAGCTAACAATTTCCAACCCAATATCATAAAGGGTAAAATCGTAGGTACACTGTAGCAATCCACAGTAAATCATCTCACATGCTACAGTGCACTACACAGTAAAACACGAACGCATTTTATATTTTAGTTAATATATATATATAGTGTTTTTATTCCTTTTGGACAAAAATGATTTATCTTTTATGTATTTGTGCATTTATATTTTGTTTTTATTTTTTTCATTTTATTTTATGTATTTGTGTTTCTGAAATTTTAATTTATGTCGGTTACATTATATTTTATTTTTCGATCCAAAAAATGTTATAGCAATCTACAGTGTTTTTCTTGCGCCATGATAAAAGGATATTATTAACTAATATATTAACAATGTGCTCGCTTTCACGGTAGCACATGTTACTCGTAGCTTCGAGTAATTTAACCGTGGATTGTAATAGTAATTTTTGGGTCGGTTAGATTGCTTTGATGATTTTCCTATTTTTATTGTTATTTGCACAGTGAAATAACTCTTTTAGCCCTTGAAAAAGACAAAAAAACGATTATGGGTAGAGGGGCTCCGCAGATAATTGCACAAATTCCGACCGGATCGGTCCTGTCCTGTCCGCCGCCTTTTCATTTTTATTTTTTCCTGAAATGGCTAATTACCGATTTGGCCCCTAATAAGATAAAATTGACTTAGGCACGAGGGCACACCGGTAATTGACCATTTTTTATTTTTATAAATTATATACATAAGAATATCCTCTGCAATGCGCGGGGCAATTGGCTAGTATACATATATAAATTTGGATTGATCATCTAACTTCATTTTTATGATCAAAGACTTATTTGGATTGAGTTTCAAAACTATGATTTTCCTCACATATTATCGTTTTGGATTTGCCTTGCCATGATTGTTTTTCATAAATACAATAGTTTATAAGGACAACTAGAACAAATCTCCTATAATTTATAAGAATCTCAATTTCTTTCTACACTTTCATAAAATTATATTTTAGGTAAAATAAAAGAGTTAGACAAAATACCATCCCATGATATAAATTGTAATTAAATAATAAAACCATAGGATAAAAGGTGCAACTTGTAAAAATACAGAGAAAAACTAAAATTCACATGAAACTATAAAAGAGGTTCAAACTATAAAAGGTTTTTGTAATTATTTCTAATTTATATCATCATTTTGGACTTGCATTCTAGTTACAAAACATGACCACCGAAGATTCAAATCTTTTTATTAATTTTTAATTTAATGACTAACTATCTATAAAAAAACATAAAGTAAAATTATATAATTTTTATCTAGAAAAATGAAATGATTAGGAACATCTAGAGAAGAAAGTCATGACATAAATTAAGAAAGTTTATACAAAATTTTTTTTAATTAAAAATATATTAACTTATTTTTATATAATACTTTTATATTTTTATTATCAAAATAATTAAAAAATATTTTTTAAAAAAACATTAATTGAAATAAAACGAGTCACTTGCTTTGCTGAAGACAAAACCATTTTTTTTAAAATAAAACAAAAAATAGTAACACTATGAGTTTGTTTTTATAATGCTATACTTTTTGGGCAAAATAATCAACTTTGACATGATTTTTGTAAAGTAATGTTAAAAAAACTAATTGTAAGACATTTTTTTTTTGTGTTTAATACTAATATTAAGTAATATTATTTTAAAGAGATAAGATAAAAAGTTAAAGATAACATTGAGTTCCAAAATGTTTTGAAAAACAAGGTATATGATTAAGTTTAATTGAATGGTAAATTGAAAAAAAAACAAAAAAAAATTATAGAAGAAATCAAGAAGACAAAAGAAATAAAAAAAAGGGATTGAAATGAAAAACTCATAAACTAAGAGGACCAACATGTTATTTAATGTTGTAGGAGAGAAAAAAGAACGAAAAAAATCAACCACCTAGTAGACATGCACACAACTCATGGAAAAGGAAATGACAACGTATATGGAGACACGACGGGTGAGCATTTTCACCTTTCGTAGGACACCGTATGCGTAGCCTAAAAGGCATATGCAAGTCAACACAACCGACACGTCATTAGACGCTCCAACAATCACTCTAAAAAACATAGTAAACAAATGTGGCGATACTAACGAAAAATCCTAGAATCAAAATACCATTATGCCCCTGACTCCAATTATTTATCCTTTATTGTTTATCAGGGTATTTTAGTAGTTGTACTGGTTTCTAACCATGAAAAACAAAAACTGCCCTCATTGTCAACCATTATTTTGTCTCATCATCTAAGGATAAAAATGTTAATTCACATTGCTTTGTCAATTTAGAAAACCAAAAATACCCTTGACATTGCTTCATTTTTTGTCTGCTCTAGGGGCAAATATTTTTTGCGCAATAAAAAGTAAAAACAATCTAAACGGGCTGAACCGGAAAACTAACACACCCACAAGGTAAGTAAGAAAAAAACGTAGCTGTGAGAAAGAAGAGTAATAATTAATAAAATATAAGATTAGTTCCCGGGAAGGACTCGTCGTCACTCGTTCACTCATCCTCCATTTTGTCCCAGTCTCTCTCTCTCTCTCCCCAACTTGCCAGGACATCTCTTCCGTCCCCTCCTTTTCTTCCTCCATTTTCAAATATGCTGTTTGCAGAAAACAAACCAAAATTCTAGGGTTTCGTTTTAGAACAACAGCAACAGCAAATTGATTATTGGTGAAGAACAAACAGATGAATGAATCGAGGGAATAGTAGCGACTCTTCTCCAGCTGCTATTGCTGCTGCTTGATTGACTGATTCCCAGTCATGAGTTCTCTTCAACTTTTGCAATTAACCGAGCGTGGTCGTGGTCTCTTGGCCAACAGAAGGTACTGATTTTTATTCACATTCTTCAATAATTTATCGAAGTTGTTATTCTCAATAAGCAGTTGTATTAGCTTCAATTAGCTACAAGTTTCTGTTTCATCCTATTCGGAGGGATTTTTTTATAAGCACTTGTTGCATTATTTCGCCTTTGTTTCCTTTTCCTTTTTTTTTTTTGGTGAAAAAGAGTGATCGAAAAACCGATTCTTTAATATATATTGAGTAGGATGTTACAGTTTTTATGATTATTTAGATAATAATCAATGAATAATTTATTTATCTAGATTTTGAAAGTGAAAAGAAGGATGTGCTTAATTGGTGCCATTGTTTGTTATTCATTAGTCTAGAAACCTTTGGCAGTCTCAATGTGTTAAATTTTGGATCCGACTCAGCGTTATTTTGGTTTTTGTTTAAATAAATGAAATTAAAGAGTGTATTCTTTAGGACTTTCATTTAAAGATTTATACTTTTTGGCCTTTTGGATTTTTTTTTTATTTATAGGAAGGGGGTTCTTAAACATCACAAATTCTTTATTTTATGTATTGTCATTGGACTTAACGTGTTGTTTGCTTACTTACCAGCTATTAACCTTTCCTTACTTGATTGCTAGTTTCTTGCACGTTCACCCATCAAATGAAAAAAAATAAAATTAAGCTGGTGTGTGAAATTTGCCTGTGTATAAGATAAGATAAAATAATATAGAAGAAAGTTGGTCAGAAGAATCATAAATTCATTTAAAACAGCTTATAACATGCAATTGCTCTCGATGCACTTACAAAAGAACTTCCATACAGATGAAACTACATTCATATAAAACTTTGTTGTTGATGCAGGAAATCTCTACTGCTTGCAGCTGGTATCTTGGCTGCTGGTGGGACTGCTGCGTATGTGCAGTCACGAATTAGCTCTAAGAAATCTGATTCATTCCTTCATTCCAATGGTCTCAAAGATGATAAAAAGATATCAAACAAGCTGGTTACTAATGACAAGAAAACTACCCAAAAGAAAGGAGGTTTAAAGTCACTGCAAGTTTTAGCTGCAGTTCTTCTGTCTCATATGGGTAAAATGGGTGCCAAGGACCTTTTGGCTATGATTGCCATAGCAGTAAGTTTTCTTCTCTGCTTACTCAAATATGATATATATATATATATATATATATATATATATATATATCCTATTCGTCTAAGCTTTCCATTTTGTGAATTGTATTTCTTGATTGTTTATCATGTGTGAATCTATCCTGTACAATACTTGCACAATTAAATCCATTGCATATCTTCTTAAGTTTTTTTGTCCTCTCTCCTCCCTTTTTTAGTCCAAAATTTGCGATCATCTTCTGCTAAATCTTAATCAGATAGTAGTTTAGCTGTGGATTTCTTCTAGGTTCATGGTGTATATACCACTGATTTAACTGCGGATTTTATACTCACTCAAACTTTATTCCAGTTCATCATATGCAACAAACATTTTATAAAAGTTTCAAATGTAGATTACTTGTGTATGATAATATGATTTGAAGCATTGAAGCAGCGTTGTATAAATGCATTTTCACCTTATTGTTACTGGTATATAGCTCACTATCTTACTCATTAGAAATGGTGTTAGGTTAAACGGAAATTGTTTTTGACCTGTGTCACAACTGAATATAAAAAGTGATTTTAGTAGCAAACTGGTGCATCTTGGTCTGTTTCCTGTTGATATGAAACATTTCTCGATGTCTTTATTTAAATGAAGAGGGGTTATTTTCTTTAACTCTGTTGGTAATGGCTCTAACGTGATTTATTTCAGTTATAGAATCACCAGAACAACTTCTTACCTTCTTTATGTGGAAATATTCCTGATAAATGTCCTTGTAAATTGTTGGGTTTTTGGATGCTCTTAGTGAACAAAGATTTATGAAACAACATAATACTAATTGTAAAACATGATAGAGCTATGATATATTACATACTCTGTATGTTTGGTGCACTCTGTTGTTGCTGTGGCCTGAACTTGCAGCTACATGGTGTCATCAATTCTAACTAAATAATGTGAAGAGGTAGTTTACACATTGTTTTCCACTCTGAAGTTGAAGATTTAGCACCCCCTGCGTTGATGTTAAATTTTTCAGAGCTTTTCTTTAGGGAAAATAATGTTTTTGCATCAATGTGAAGTTCTTTCAAGCTTGTTATTATAGTAAAAACTGGTGCTGTATTCACAATTGACTTCTAAGATCATCTTCATGCTGACTACCAAATTGCAACTAGCTACCCATTATTCAACAGTGAAATAATAAAATGAAAACAAAAGTGCTACTGATTGCTGAATGAGAAAAGTAGAATGAAAACTGTTGTTAAGTGTTCCATATTTTTTTCCTTTTGTTCCTTCTCTAAACTTGACAACTAATTTGTACATCAAGTGTTATTTGATGCATCTTGGTCCATGGGCTCAGTAGACTATCCTTGATTTGCATCAATAGACATTTTCATTCATTCCGGTACTTTTGGTTAAACATTGGAAAAAAAAGAAGAATTTTACTTCCAAGTCTCTTTATTAATTTCTGATCATAGGTGCAATGAATCTTTTGTTGGTTCATTTAATGTAGATTATTTATTGATTAATTAAAACACCCCCTTTCCCTAATGCAAAATTTACCACCCATTCAGTTTTTCTTGGGTTTCTTTTCATGAATGAAGGCATTATCTAAGTAAATATGTGTTTACATCCTTTGTGCAGGTCTTGAAAACTACTTTGAGCAACAGATTAGCGAAAGTGCAGGGCTTTCTATTCCGCGCTGCTTTTCTCCGACGCGTGCCATTATTTTTCCGGCTGATATCTGAAAATATCTTACTGTGCTTCCTTATATCCACCATGCATTCTACTTCAAAGTATGTAACTGGGACCTTAAGTCTCTGTTTCAGGAAAATACTGACAAAACTTATCCATGCGCATTATTTTGAGGTAAAATGGTCACCTTTCAGGATAGGATAACTTTTCTCTGGCATGTATGGTTATTTCTCTTTGCTATAGTCTGTCTCCCTTTCAAGTTTCTGTGAAAGCTACCCCCCAGGCAGTTCTATCATTCATTGTTTTGACTTTCAGTACTAAATATCTAGATACTTGATTGTCTGAAATCCCGTGTTGTTAAATCATGACGGCACTTGCAATTTAGAATCAAATATTGATCTTCTGAAATCTATCCAGCAATTCAGAAATATGTGGCTTGCAACGTACTCTTTGCTGTGGGCAAAGGCAATCTTTGATGAGATGCTGCCTAATGAATATATTTTGAACTTTGCTCAGTCTTTGAACATTTTTTTCAGTTGTTTTGACTTTTCAGTACTAAATATCTAGATACTTGATTGTCTGAAAACCTGTTTTGTTAAATCATGACGGCACTTGCAATTTAGAATCAAATATTGATCTTCTGAAATCTATCCAGCAATTCAGAAATATGTGGCTTGCAACGTACTCTTTGCTGTGGGCAAAGGCAATCTTTGATGAGATGCTGCCTAATGAATATATTTTGAACTTTGCTCAGTCTTTGAACATTGTTTTCTCAGTTGTTTATTAAGCTTTCCTTTGGGTTTCAGAACATGGCATATTATAAAATATCACATGTCGATGGTCGGATTACTAACCCTGAACAAAGAATTGCAAGTGATGTACCAAGGTTCTGTTCGGAGTTGAGTGAACTTGTCCTGGATGATTTGACAGCAGTTACCGATGGTGTGCTCTATACATGGCGCCTGTGTTCATACACCAGCCCTAAGTATTTGTTTTGGATGGTGGTAATTATTTGACCCTATATTTATTTGACCCTTTATTTTATATTTAGATATAGTAGCTTATGGCATTATAGATTTCCCGAAGACATGTTTTCTTGAATGGCTGTTCATGGCCTTCTCAGCTTAATAAGATTGTGTCTTATACTTTTCCACTTGACATGTGATGTCCAGGCCTATATATTGGGAGCAGGAACCTTGATTAAAAACTTCTCTCCTGCTTTTGGGAAGCTGATGTCTAAAGAACAGCAGTTAGAAGGTGAATATAGGCAACTTCATTCACGTTTGAGGACCCATGCAGAAAGCATAGCATTTTATGGTGGGGAACGCAGAGAAGAATTTCATATTCAGCAAAAGTTTAAGACCCTTATTAGACACTTGAGCACTGTCCTGCATGACCATTGGTGGTTTGGAATGATTCAAGACTTTTTGTTCAAGTATCTTGGTGCTACTGTTGCTGTTATATTGATTATTGAGCCCTTCTTTTCTGGCCAACTTAGACCTGACTCTTCAACTTTGGGAAGGGCAGAAATGTTGAGCAATTTAAGATATCATACTAGTGTTATAATATCTCTATTCCAGTCCCTGGGAACTCTCTCTACAAGTTCAAGACGACTTAATCGACTCAGGTATATCAAACACGATGGTTATGGACTAAAGTGAGGCCTTTCTTTTTTATTTTAATATTATAATTTCTTCAATTTTTTCTTTTCTCTTTTCTAAGAAATTCTTTCTCCACTTCCTCTGCAAAAACTTCAAGCATTATGTCTACAATGATGAATTTATGTGTGCTTTATTGCAGTGGTTATGCTGACCGCATTCATGAATTAATATCCATATCAAGAGAGCTGAGCAATGATGATAAATCATCTCTGCAAAGAAGTGGAAGTAAAAACTACTTCAGTGAAGCTGATTATGTTGAGTTTTCTTGTGTCAAGGTACTTGGAATTTATTGATTGTGGTAATTATAGACAATTCCATTCTATATCAAGAGATATTCCATGTTCTAATAATAAAAGTGCTTTCCAGGTTGTTACCCCAAGTGGTAATGTTTTGGTTCAAGATCTGACTCTTAAAGTTGACTCAGGATCGAATCTGTTGATTACAGGTGTCCTTTGAACTTGAAAGAGAATCTAAATCCTGCAACATCTTTTCATTAATATTTATATTATATTTCCTTTCTATCCAATCATTGTTCTAATCCGTTCATTGTTTTTATGCTGCCATGTAAAATATACTTTCATTTTCTTGAAGGTCCAAATGGTAGCGGGAAGAGCTCACTTTTTCGAGTTCTGGGTGGCTTATGGCCATTGGTTTCTGGCCATATTGTGAAACCGGGGGTCGGTTCTGATCTTAACAAGGAGATCTTCTATGTTCCACAAAGGCCATATACAGCGGTAGGAACACTCCGTGATCAATTAATTTATCCCCTCACCGCAGACCAAGAAATTGAACCACTGACCCATAGTGGAATGGTGGAGCTATTAAAAAATGTAATTATCTAATTTCCCCTCTTTTCTCCCAAAATTTGCTCTCATGATCAATATTTTTGACAATTCTGTAGTTGTATAGATTTTTTTAAACGCTTCTTGCATAAATGATCTATCTGTGTTAATATTCTAGGTTGACCTCGAGTATCTATTAGATCGTTATCCACCTACTGAAAGAGGTTAACTGGGGAGAGGAACTATCATTGGGGGAGCAACAAAGGTTGGGGATGGCCAGGCTGTTCTACCATAAGCCTAAATTTGCAATTCTTGATGAGTGCACTAGTGCTGTGACTACTGATATGGAGGAACGTTTTTGTACTAAAGTACAAGCAATGGGAACATCTTGCATAACCATATCACATCGTCCAGCTCTAGTTGCATTTCATGATGTGGTTTTGTCCTTGGATGGAGAAGGAGGCTGGCGTGTTAATTACAAAGGGTTAGTACTTCAAGTTGGTAAATCTTCTGGCTTGCATGTTCACCTAAAGCATACATATGTCCATTAAAACCCTTTGAACTACAGGAAGGATTCACCATCCCTGACTGAAGCTGGGAGTGATATCGCAGGGGCTTTTGAGACAGATCGCAAAAACGACGCAATGGTAGTCCAAAAGGCATTTTCTACAAGTGATAAGGTCTCATCAATGCTCTCATATTTTTGTTGTGAACATGGATTTGTAGTGTTCCATTGGATTTATTATACTCTATGGAGAACTCATCAACAACAATTATCTAGGCTGAACACTCGTATGTCTCTGAGGTAATAGCAGCGACACCTAATGTGAATCATAATCTTCCATTGGCCATCGTTCCACCTCTTCAAGGGGCTCCAAGGGTATTGCCTCTGAGAGTAGCTGCCATGTTTAAAATACTGGTGAGTCCTTTCAAAATCACATGTGGTAATAATAAGCACTAATGACTAGAGGATTTGCTAATTTAGCCATTGCCATCGCAAACTTGTCTTGCAACATCTATCTAGTCATAAAACATAAGAGTGCCTTGGATGGGTTGTCATTTGCCACATGTCCATTTGGGCAAAATTCATTTTGTTCCCTCAACTTTAGATATCTCAACAATTTAGGGGTGTTATGAATTGATGTTGAACTTGTTTTTCATCAAAATTTGATTTTTTCCCTCCAATTCTTTTTTGTGTTTTTGAATCATTTTGATGTGTTTATCAAAATAAATTTAAAAAATGAAAAAGCATGATTTTGATGCATTTCCTGGCGGAAAACATTTTGAAAATCAGCCACTACCACACTCCCAAACACCCCTTAGTCCTTTAATGATCAATTTATTTATTCAAAAGTTTTATTTTACTCTAAATGTTCTCCTTTGGTTTCAATCAAGTCCCTTAAAGCTTTATTTGGTGGTAAGCAATCATGTGTCTATTTAGAGATTAATTACAATTTAATCCCAAAACTTTATTTATAGATAATTTAGTTTCTCATAGTTTTTCACCATCAAATATTTTCCTTTTTTGTTATGGTGATATTATTTCTCAACTCTCAGAAGTGAGTTAAGTTTATTTCTAACTGTCAATTTTAGTGTGATCAATTTTAGCATTTGAACTAAAATGTGAATAAATTCTAAACATTTCTCATGTGTTACACTATATTGCCCAACAATTTTCAATGAGATCCTAAATAATTTTCTTATATATATCAATTTGAAGTGGGAGACAATGTGGATAAAAAAAAAAACTTAATAGCAGCATGATAATGCATTTATGCCACAAATCAACTTACTTAGAGTTCCTTGTTGTTTAAATTGCAATTACAAATTTGAAATCTTATATTATTCATATGAATTGTTCTTAGCATATGTTTGTGATGATTTAATTATTTGTTCGTTATATTATTAGGTGTTGACATTGATATATTAAATTAGCATTAGTTTTGCCGAGCATTTCAATAGCAGTGTAATATATAATTTTTCTCACTAGATCAAGTATTTATTTCTTCACATTTGATAATGGTACCATGATAAAATTACACCCCCTTATAGGCATGTCAAAAAATCAGGGGCTTTGGGGAACCATATGATGTTGGGCGGGATTTGAGGATTTTTGAGGGGCTGAGAAACAATCACAATTTAGTTTGGTTTGAAGATGCATTAGTCCCACTACTATTAATTTTGTACTAATTTGGACCCCCTACTTTTATTTGCACCAATATCAACCTCTTACATTGCTTAGTCCTTTTATCCCTCACTATAAGAAATGGTGTTGACTTTTTCATTATCTTAACTGGTTATTTCTGTGTCCTTTAAAAATAAAAATTAATTTCTAAAGTGATGGTTTAAAAAGTTATATAACGTAAAAATCAAATTGCTTATGGTGATTGGAAGTATTAGTTTATTTTGTATTTGATTAGGGCTCTTGTTGTGTTTGTATAAGGTGCTTATTTTATTTTTGGAATGCCCGTTATCAGTCAATGGAGAATTTTGAAATAGATAATCACTGTAGAGATGGGTTTTCTAGAGTGCTTTTCAGGTTATTCTTCTTGTTTTTCATTATCCTCGCTTCTGCTTTGCATGTCATTTTATACCCTTTGCTTTGCTCTTTTACTTCCAACAAATTCTTTGCTGGCTCATGATTCTGGAGCTTTCTGATGGTCCAAATTGTAGCATTTTTGAGTTGTTTATTGAAATGATTAAATTTCTCCCTCATATGCCTCTCAGTATCCCACAAAATGAAATGTGGTTAATTTCAATTTAAGTACGAAGTTCAATAAGTTCCAAGTTCTCAATTTCACTTGGTGATACAAAAGTATTTAGTCTCCTTTTCCTGGGGAAGGTTACTGGATTTTTAGGTGCCAATATGCTTGAAGTGTTGCTTCTATTTTTTTCTTATAATTGATTTGAGCTGACATCTGCCCCTTCTGTGTCACCAGAAATGAATATTGCTGGTGGCCCATGTGAATGCTTAGTACAAAGCCGCAGCTGGCATTCTCACTGTTTTAGATTTGTCTTAAAACTCATGTCTTCTCGTTCTTAATTCTCACGGTTTTTAATGTTGCATAGGTAATTGAATCCCTATCTGCTTATTTTTGTGAAGTTGAAATTTTGAGATTGCTTTATGGAGCCCTTAACCTTATTATCCTGTTCCAACTTCATTTTTATTCATTTTTTTGCAATTCTTCTGCTGCAATACTTGTTTTGTGATGTTCTCGTCCCCCCTGCCCTGAATAACAATTGATACTTTAATGTTTCTGGGACTAAGAATCGCCATCAACTGTGACTCTTACATAGACCATCTGCTGGTCTTCACTGTTATTTTTCTATGACCTTCAGTGGATCCAAGGTGTTCCATAAAAATTTCAGTATCTGGCCTCTGTTTTTCTCTCAATCTTTTCATTCCTTACATATCTTCTTATTACCTCTGTTTCAGGTACCATCTATTCTTGATAAACAAGGGGCACACTTATTGGCAGTTGCTTTCCTTGTTGTCTCAAGAACATTTGTGTCAGATCGGATAGCCTCATTGAATGGTACTAATATCTATTATGGTTTTATGCATTTAGTGTTCTGTGGGATAACATTCTTGTTATTGAATGCATTGATTTTCTCAGGTACAACTGTAAAGTTTGTTTTGGAGCAGGACAGGGCATCTTTTGTTCGATTAATAGGCGTTAGTGTTCTTCAAAGTGCTGCTTCTTCTTTTATTGCACCTTCATTGAGGTACTGCTGGTGCTTATTAACTTGCATAGAAACTCAAACCAGATCCATTGATCTACTATGAGTGCAGCCTTATAGTTATTTTAGACTATTTGATCCTTGCATTTTGCATATCTTTGGTTGTCAATTAAATTATGTCAGTCACATGGAAACAAAAGTTTACACTTCATAGTTTGTGTATCACTCATGTCAGGATGATCAGTATGAGGGGCTTCCCTTGTCATTACTAGACAGTGTCAAAACCGTAAAGTTGATTTGGCTCTGATGGCTTATATGCTTTTCTCTTGCTTGTGATATAAGATTGTCTAGTTAAATGTGCTTGGACATGAGTTAGGATGGGTGACCTCCTGGGAAGTCCTTGTCTTGTATCCCTCTTTGTAGAAGGGGAGAAATCAGCTTAGGGGTGGTTTTCAAAGAACTTGTGTTTTGTTTCTTTCATCAAATTCATGGCAGAAAGTTTCGTTTTGATGTTATTGAGCTTGATAAGGTGTATAGTCCTAAGGCTTGCATTCAAAAGTATGTTATCTTTTTGGCGCAGACTTAGTAGTGTAATCTAAACTCTCTTGCTGTAAATTCTCTCTTATTTACAGACACTTGAAAGCCCTGCTGGCCCTTGGATGGAGGATTCGTTTGACCCAGCATCTACTAAAGAACTACTTGAAAAACAATACATTTTACAAGGTAATCTACGGATACCAGTTCCTTCTAGTTGGCCTCTTATTTGGATGCAGAAGTGTGCTGAGCTTGGGTGTGCAGAACACATTGGAGAATAAGTTAAATTCTTGTATAATTAGCTATATGTTAGTGTACAACGGAACATTTTGTTTATGTAAGTTACAGGCTGCAATTCTCTCTTAAACAAGCTCTTTTGAATGGTTTTCCATTTTTGAAGCTCTCTATCTATTCCTCGTACTCTGTTTGTTGCGTCTAATATGGTTATAATTCTTGTCAAATATATTTCTTGTAGGTCTTCCACATGTCTAGTAAAAATATTGATGCAGACCAGAGAATAACTCATGATCTGGAAAAGTTGACGACGGACTTGTCTGGACTGGTAACTGGAATGGTAAAGCCTTCAGTAGATATCCTGTGGTGAGTACTCGTGTTAATTTTAGTCTTTGTTTGGTTTATTTTTAGTCTCTTCTTTCCATAAACTCTTGAACACCCCCTCTCCCTCACTAAAATAATAATTCCATTTCTCAACTTGTAAGGTTCACCTGGAGAATGAAGCTCTTAACTGGTCAGAGGGGAGTTGCCATATTGTATACTTATATGTTGCTTGGTTTGGGTTTTCTGAGGGCTGTTACTCCTGATTTTGGTGATCTTGCAAGTCAAGAGCAACAACTTGAAGGAACCTTTAGGTAATCTCAGATCTAGTTACTGATTTGCACATTTGATCTTGTTGTGTGTTTCTTACATGTCCATCCCTTCCAAAATGGAAAAAAAGTATATTGGATTATGGATGATAACATGGAAAACTATGATTAATGTTGCATTTTTTTGCGAGTCCTTACATTGTCAATGAAACTTTTAGGTTCATGCATGAGAGACTGCGCACACATGCTGAATCTGTTGCTTTCTTTGGAGGTGGCAAACGAGAAAAAGATGTAAGCTGCATGTATCTTGCTAGTGTACCATATCATATGTTTAAATACTAAGTAGTGCTTTAACTGATATTTGCTAAATATTCTGGGCTTTCATATTTTTGATATGCATGATGCACTATAAATTGACTCTGGTTCAAGTCATCAAAGTCTATGACCATGGATAGAATAACGACACCTGTTATTTTGGATTCAATTATCAAAGGAGAGTCAATCCTTGTTTTCTGGTAAATACCGGCACGGTTGATCCAAGACATAAATATTATTCATATTATTTACTATTAATGTTTATCTTTTGCTTAGCTGCTGCTTGAATCACATTCATGAGACAAATAAAACGCACACATTATTCTAGTGGGAAAAAGTATGGGCAGCCTTGTTTTAATGAAGTGAAAGACCAAAAAATGACCAATAAGTTTACCCTTATAACTGTTTTTCCATTGAAGTTCATATTTGATTATTCTAACTATAAAATCTTTTTTATATATTTGTATAAATACTCATTTAAGTGTTTTTTCTTCTTTTCTTTGTTTGGCCCAAGAAGCTATCATGAGATTTCTTTTGAAGTTCTTAATTATAAATTAGTTTAATAACTGTAAAGTAAGTTCTGTTATATTGTATCATTATTGCAAATCTTGGTGAACATGTTTGTAAATATTTATTTTTGAAAAATGAAAAAGTTAATCATTTGTAAAAGGAGGTGCTCTAAACTTTTTATATTTTGAAAAAATCTTAGCGAGAATAAAATTGTGCAGCCATCACATCATAATATGTGAGGCTTTAATTGCATTATATTTTTAAATATCATAGCAAGGCTACTATACTTTAAATAATTGTTTTTGGCTAAGAAGCTGAAAATATTATATTAGCAAGCAATTACATAACATGTCAAAGATTTTTAGAAATGTCACGCCACTAGTTTTTAGATGTATTGTAGGGTGTTATAGGAAATAATAAAGGTAAAACTTATTTGGAGAAAAAACCTGAAAGTGGAACTTTTTAGGTCTTAGAAAAATATGATCGGATGTGCTTGTTATTTTTTCCCCTCCAAAGTGAACTCACTTGTACTCCTTAGTTTATTTGCTGATGCCTGCTAATGTAGCAGTGTCCCTGGTATCCTTTTTGACACTTTGCAACATTCAAAGTATGACCAGCATGTTATTGATTGTAATCCTGCTGGTGTTAAGTGTCCACCAGTTTCCTGAAATCTACCTTTACTGGGTAATTTGATATGGAAAATAGATTTATATTTGCAGATTACTGAAATTTGAATGGCTAGTTGGTGCCAGAACCTTTTCAGTCTCCTTTTCCTTTTTTGTTTCTTAATAGATATTGTCAAAATTTTGTAAGTTGCAGGACCGATTCACTGCTATGGGTGTCAGGTCAATTGAGGGGTGGAGTACAGAAAGAGAGTATTGAATCAACTGTTTTATATAAAAAAATTTATTTGGAAGGATTGTGATTGAACGACATTGAGCGGGGAAGAGAAATCCTCTCTTCAGTTGATTATTGGAGTAGCAATATATACTTTTGGCACAAGGGAATTCTTTTGAAATTTTTCACCTCTGTATTTGGGTGGTATCACTTAAGTTTTTTTCTCTTAGAAACCTAGTTGGATACGTTCAATATCTCAAATGAACATTTAGAATTGTGTATGATCTTTTAAATACAAAACATGTAGAATTGTGTATGATCTTTTAAATACAAGGAAAACTTACAAAGTTTTTTTGATCAAGACTTCGTCACACATGGTATGTGTCTAACACCCTTTCCTGGTCTTTTTTTCCTCATAAAGACGAAGGGTGAAAAAATGCTGAAGCTTTGAAACTCATCATGTAGGTCGCTACTAATTTACCATTTGTATTATGCATGTTAAAATGGTGCCATTGATCTCCATCCCCTATCTTCTCATCTAGAGAAGTTGAATTTTTATTGTAAATTTGTGTCTTTCATATAAATTATATTTCTTTTATTGCTTAGCTTTTTTATTTTGTAATGCAGTGTGGCATGTCCTTCACTTATATATTTTTTTCCCAATGTAATTCATATGGTTCACACTTTGTTCAATTGCAGATGATTGAATCAAGATTCAGGGAACTCCTTGACCATTCCATGTTACTTTTGAAAAAGAAATGGTCATATGGCATACTAGATGATTTTGTGACGAAGCAACTTCCAAATAATGTTACTTGGGGTTTGAGCTTGTTGTATGCCGTGGAAAACAATGGAGACCGAGCAATGTCCTCAACTCAAGGTTAGATTAGTATGATACTTAAGTTGCCTCTCTCTCATTCGCTCCTGTATGATACTAAAGATGCATCTCTCTCATTCTCTCCTATTGATTATTTTTTTCAGGTGAGCTGGCACATGCGTTGCGGTACTTAGCATCTGTTGTCTCTCAAAGCTTTTTAGCCTTTGGAGACATCCTTGAATTGCATAAGAAGTTTGCTGAGCTTTCTGGAAGTATAAATAGAATTTTTGAGCTTGAAGAGCTTCTGGATTCTGCACAGTCTGGTACACTCATCATTTTGTAACTACCTATACTTCTATTTCCTGCCCTTTTTTTTATGGGTGGGGGTGGGGTTAGAATATTGATTGACATCTCCCAATCCAGCCTCTTGGGAATTCTACTTTCCGTCATCCCAGATCTCCCCAAATAAAAAATGGTTGTTTTTTAACAGAAGAAACTGATTTAGTGAGATTAGTAGCTTCAACAGGCTTATCTAAGCACCCTACAACTGTCACAATGGCAGCCATTGGTATTAGCAAGCTTATCTTTCTTCCCGAATTTTGGTACTGTGCTTAAAGTTTAGGACATCTGCCCTATATCTCTGAGATGTATAGTTTTGTTCTTATTAAGTGATGTTCTGGTTGTAGTGATACATTCCAATCTAGAAAGATCATTCTTCCCAGAGTCTGCATTAAGCGTATACGTTCCTCCTATCTAGATGGTGGTCAATAAAAAGTAATTTCTGTTAGAATTTTTGTTGGTTGTAATTCATATATAGCCAGTAGCAGTTGCCAAAGATAGCAAAATAGAAACCCAAACCTTGAGGAGAAGAAACAAACCTATTTGATATAATTTATTCTTAAATGCCACCACAGAGAGTTCAGCAAATTGAAGTTCTGTGCAGTGTTTCCAAATCAGAAATCTGGATACTATATGATTGAGCTAGGTTTTGTTTGTAATGTAATATCTCATTGGAAAGCATTTGGATCGATCTCTTTTATTTGGGAGTTCTTCCAATATGCTGGTTCGTGCATACTGAGCCTCTCTCTAGATTCTGTAAATAACTAATAGTGCTGAGAGTCCATTACTGTTAGGTTATTGTTTGGTTCTATGTCCTAGAATTTGTACATTTACTCTAATAAAGTTTCCTTATAAAGTTCTTGCATGTCCAGGGATTCTTTGGATGGTAAATTATCTCCGTCTAAGAACAGTGAACTTTACTCAGAAGATGCCATTTCCTTTGTGGAGGTTGATATCATTACCCCAGCACAGAAATTGTTGGCGAGGCAGTTGACGTTTGACATAGGGCAAGGAAAAAGCTTGCTTCTCACTGGTTAGTGATATGATTTCTTATGCATCTTGTTATACTGTTATATTATCAGACAGGCTATTGTTATTTCAGTGTTAAGACCCTGATATTCATATCAAAACTATTAAGGTCCGAATGGGAGTGGGAAAAGTTCTGTTTTCAGAGTCCTCAGAGGTCTTTGGCCCATTGCGAGTGGAAGACTCGCTAAACCATTGCAACATATTAATAAAGAGACTGGATCAGGTTGTGGTATCTTCTATGTTCCTCAACGACCATATACATGCTTGGGAACCTTGAGAGATCAAATTATATATCCTCTCTCTTGTGATGAAGCAGAAGTCATGGCTCTAAAGTTGTCTGAAAAAGGTAGCATACTCAAAGAAATTGAATTTCCTTGTTTCAATTCTCCAATCTCCTGTATAAAGTTGGATATTCTGCATTGCATCTGCTCTCCGCCCCATTCTTCCATTTCATGGATGACTAGTGAATGTTATGGCATTTTATAAGAGCATATGCTGGTTCAATATTCGTGAAAGATTTAACCTAATATCCCCAAAGAATAGAAAAAAAAACAGCAATATCAACATTCGGCAGTTTACTAGAAATAGTTAAAAGAAAGGGCTTTTTTTAAAAAAAAAAATGTATCTTTTTTTTTCTGTTTTGGTTGTTCCTGGCTAATCCTGAAATCTTGCATCGGAGTAAACTAATGCAAAGTATGACATCGTAATTGTTCCAGACTGGTGGTTTTTTGATACATAGATAAATTTGCGTTAAATATTGAGAGGGAATACATCTTTAAGCTATCCTGAATTTGAAGGCATAATCATATATAGGAAACACAGCTATTACTTGGTCCTTGCACCAAAAGATTATGTGTAGAATTTGGAGATATTGATATATAGCTCTTGGTTTCTCTTTGGCTAACTGCTATATTCATCCAGAGGACATCTAGACTGATGAAAGCTGAGTGGCAGGGTTTAGGTTTTCTACTGGTTTTTTTAAATAGATTTACTGCTGAAAGAGTACTGACTCCATTCATGGTCCATGGTAAAAAATAACAGTCATTTCAATTATCTAGAGTTTTGACGTTGTTGATCAATTGCTTTCCCTGGGGATTATAATTGGGCAAAATTTCAGGTACGCAATCTACTGAAATAACAAATATTCTGGATACGTGTCTGAAAAATATTCTGGAGAATGTTCGGCTAAATTATCTCTTGGAGAGAGAAGGCGGCTGGGATGCAAATTCGAATTGGGAAGACACCCTCTCTCTTGGAGAACAGCAGAGATTAGGCATGGTGAGGAAGTTAATCAAGCAGTTCGAATTTAATTTCTCAAGATTTTTCTCTTGTATCTTCAACAGCTCATTTTTTTTTTTTATCTAGGCTCGTCTATTCTTTCACAAGCCTAAATTTGCCATCCTTGATGAGTGCACCAAGTATGTCATCAAACTTAACATTAGTTAATCTTTAAAGAAACATTACCAGTTCTCATAATTTATTTATTTATTTATTGTCTTTTGCTGGCAGTGCAACAAGCGTTGATGTTGAGGAACAACTTTATCGACTTGCTAACGATATGGGCATCACATTTGTGACCTCCTCTCAAGTAAGTGGTGCTTTGATAATTGATTGTATTTATTTACTGTATAATTGGTCTGCTTGAGATCGCTTTTTTACTTATCTTTTTTGCAAATTATCTTGTTTAAATCTGACAACAATAGTATCCTTCAATATTACTGCTTTCGCATCACTGATTATGCTCTCACATGTCACAGCGTCCTGCTCTAATACCATTCCATTCCCTGGAATTACGGCTTATTGATGGAGAGGGCCAGTGGGAGCTTCGTTCAATTAAGCGATGATTTGACACTAGCATCGGACATAAAGTATCTGGAGCACGCAAGACTTCTCAGATCTCATTAATGATTGTCATCAGGCCATTCAGCAGAAGAGTTAATTATCTGTCATGTATCTCAAGTGATGATCATAGTTTACCCAAAAATTATGCCCCCCCGCGAAGCGGATGCCATGAAGATTTGTTTGTCTCAATCATACACAACTCTAGTTATTTTGCTGAAAGCACCAGGAGGGTCCTGAAAGAGAAGCCAAACACACAAGGTTATTGCAGAAACTGCTAGAAATCAAGTCTGAAATCATGTGGCAGAATAGAGAAATACGTATGTACAGGTTGACTTTTTTCTTTTCTTACCAAGTTAATTTTTTTCGGGCTATTACTTGAAAATTCGTTGCCCGCTTATGTTGTAAGAATTGAATGGTTAAATTATTTAATTTGGCCCCATGAATAAAATCGCAGGAAAAGAATATACTATATATACCCTCCTGCTCCTGCCGTCCCCAAATTGTCTTGGCAGCTCCACACTTTTCGAATCTCACCTTTCTTTCATTTGCCATAGAGGCAGAAAGATGCTACTGTTCTGTGACAAAAGTCGCCAATAATACTCAAAGGGTGCAATGTGATAAAATAATAATAAGTTATTATCAGCCAGGGAATTACTGAGCCGATAAGCACCACATGTTTTTCTTTTTTCTTTTGGATCGGGTTGGCAATAAACAAGCTCAAGGCATTGCCGTGTTGCTTGACGTGTTAATCAGAAAGGAGTGCTGCTCGTCATCGAACCGAGCTTTGTTTAATGCTTATTTAGTGGGGATGAAAAGAAGAATTGAGGGTTCTTGACCATACGATATAGTAATGGAGATACAGTGGGTGGGTACCTTTGAGGATCTCTAAGAGATGCATGCAATCTTTTTCAGTGGGCTTTCCAAGTTGTAAAGTGGCATCATCTTGCTGTCTGGTTATCTGATAGAATATTTTTTTCCAAGGGTTCAAAGATCGCTAACAAGTGTCAAAAGAGAGATTCTTTTGACAGGTCTTCGTCTCAACGGTCCAAAGTGAATTGATGAAACCACACTCTTGTTGATATTGATGAAACCACACTCTTGTTGATATTGATAATGATGATACTTGCTTTTTCGTGCTTAGTTAAAGTTAAATTCCAAATGAAGAAGCAGCCTGTGATTAGATGACTTAAAATGCTGTGCTAGATTTCTAATAGCATTATTTCTCAGTTTGTTGGAGGTTCCTTTTTCAGAGATTTCGATTTTTTTTTTACTTTTTTTTTCACAACTGAAACTCAAAACTTGTACCTTGGTTGAAGGATAAACAACATATTAATCCAAAAAAGACAAGAAAACTTTGCCTATAAAAAACGCTAAAATCATATATATATATATTAACTAAACTATAAACCACGTGTCTCTTTTACTCAATTCACTATTCATTACTACAATAAAATTATCATTTTACTCCATAGTCAAAAAATTTTAACTCTTTGGATAGGTGGCATTTTTGAATTTTTCAGGGGATATAGATAACATTTCGGATTTGTTGCACAAGTAAAACAATGCAAATAACCCCGAAAGCGACAAAATATGACCACGAGTGGCTAGGAGTCTGTTTCGTTTTTCCAAACTATAAGCACGATTAAGCGATCGAAATAACACCCGAAAAGACAAAATAGCATACAATATCCAGGCGTAGAGTCGTATTTTACTCACGAGTTTTTCTGTGAATATCAGTAGGTGTAGGGGTGTGTAGGTAATTAACCAATACTTTATTATTTTTTCGAAAAACTATAGGCGTGTCATTCGAGACGTGCCCGCAGTGTTTCACATGAATGCGCCCTTAGGGCGGCGCGTGCGGCGCTTTTAGGTGGTCAAAAATTCACTTTTGCCGTGTCATGTGGTGCTCCACCATGTCCTTTGACTACCATTTTTTCAGCGGTGTGTTCCTCGTCATCGGTGTTCGGGTAAAGCCGATGAATGGTTTTGTGTTGTTTATCCATTTTCTCTCTCCTACCACCGTAACTTATGTCTAGGTCTCTGATGTGTAGGATGTTTATTTTAGTCCCTGAGGTTTTGATTTTTGTTTTATTCCTGATTTCTTTAATTGAAAGTTTGATTGTTTTCAATTATGCTCTTTAATTAAAACTGTTTATATAAAAAGGTTTTTATTTCAATCCTTATTCTTATTCTTTTGATTTTTGATTTCTTTTTGGTTCCTTTAATTTTTTTGGTATGGAGGTTTTAATTTGGTCTTCCAATTGAAATTGGTCATATATGTTATTTTTCATTTCAGTCCTCCTTTTAATTTTTTTTTATAAAATTACAAAGCAATTACCTTTAGAAATGTCATTATTTATTTTGGTCCCAAGATTTTTATTTGTATCAATTTTATCCTTCAATTGGAATTAATTATATATTTTATTTGGTCCTTATTCTTTAAATTTTTATTTGATATTAATTCCTTTGGTCTTGTTTTTATTCTTGGACAATGTATATTTTTAATTTGTATCTATGCATCTATGCTTTTAGTTTTTGTCTTTTTTATTGGGGTTTTATTTTTAATCGGTTCAATCTTTAAGTTTTAATTTATATTGATAATCATTTTGAAATTAATATTGCTTCCTTTTTTCCTTTATTCATTTTTTTTTTGTGTCTTTCGTTATTTTTATTTGTTCTTTGGATCATATGATTTTTATAATATTATTATTTGCGCAATAATAATGATAATTTTAATGATTATTTTTTTTTATAAAAATCTTTTGCTTTTTTATTTTTCGGAACAATTTAATGATTTTAACTATTTAGGCAATAATATTGATAGTAATTTTAACTGTTATAGTAATGATAATGATAATAACATAAGTATAAATTTTCAATTTATATTTTCATCTTTTTGTGGAAAGAAAATTAACTACTTATTTTTGTTATTTAATTATTGCAGGTATTTTCACAATTTATATTTTGTTTTTGTTTGATTTAAATTGAATTATAAAATGAAATAATCTTAATCCAGTGAATTCAATAATTCAGATATCCGGATCTTCTTGTTTTTTTAATGATGATGATAAATTTATGCTGGTTATTTCATTGAAAACTACTAAACAAATACATTTATATTGATTTAAAATTCATAAATTCATATATTTTATAAAATTCACAAGAATTCTGCACAAATTTATTATTTTGGCTAAATTTATATTATAATAAAAAATACATACAATTAATATTTTTTTATGTTGAAACAAATATGGTGTTGTATGCGACGAGGCGCGAGGGTATTGGCTAGTTATATATATAAATAGTGTGGGGAAAACACTATAGCCTTCCTCATAAAATATTGTGGATTGCTACAGTGATTCCCATGCTTTTGTTTAATTGGGTTGTCTTTTTTTTGTTTTTTTATAACCAGGTATCCAGGTCAACTTATGCACACCGCGACTAATCTCCGGATCCACTTTTATTTTTTACATGTTTTCCCACTTATACATTTTTTAGTTTTTCTTTTATAAGCGGGGTGTTCGGGTTAGCTTACACGCACCACGATTAATGTCTGAACCTCATTGAACATCTTGTAAGACCAAGTGGGCGGTTAAGACACCACGGAGGTGACATACATGCACAGAGGAGATCAAAACTGGGTGCAGAGGAAGGGAACAATTCCCTTCCCACTTAGACATTTATACATGGTAGCTATCATGTTTTTAAAAATATGCACATACTAGAGATTCATCAATTGCATACTGCATCTGCTTTAGTAATGTCTAAGATAATAATTTTTACATAGCACTAAAACTCTTATCATAAAACACTGTGGATTGCTACAGATTCTTTCCCACATTTACATTTATATATAGCAACATTATGTTTAAAAAAATGTGCATGTATTAGAAATTTATCAATTGCATTCTTCATTTTGCATGAGTCATGTCTAAAAACATTATTTATACTTTTTTTTTAAACTATTCTTCACTAAGATATTATTGTTAGCTAAAAAGATAAAAGAGATTAGGATTTTGCATAGTAAAATTCATTGTGCATTTAAACACATATTATTGTGGATTGTAATAGTGAAATTACTATTTTACCTCTTAGTGAACAATGATTTTAGCCATGTGTCTAGATATATTTTAGATTTTTAATATTTTTAGGTACAGATAAAATAACCATAATATCCTATAATAAGATAAAAATCAACAGTTAAACCATGGGTACATACCATGGGTACATGGGCTTTTGTTATGATTGCCAAGTTCATCAAGGGTATTATGGTCTTTTAATAGAAATCAAATACTGATTAAATTAAAAAAACTACTAGCATGTGTATTGTACACACCACATCAGCGAGTGGCATAAGCGAGTGGAAGGAGATCGTACATGGTAGGTTTATCCTCTTTGTTATTGATATTCTAACCTCTATCCTTATTTTTTTAATTTCTAATTTTGTTAGTTCTTTTGTAAAAAGAAATTATTTATTTTGAATCTAGTCCTTCAATTATGTTTGTCATATATTATATATTTTTTTAATTTGGTCCTCATTCTTTTGATTTTTTTTTAATTTTTTTGTTAAAATTATTTTTCTTTTCAATTTAACTCGCCAGTAGATATTTTATATTTTTCTTATAATTTATTTTTATTCTTACAACAATTATTTTAATTTCTATCTTTTCATATTAGATCATTTGGTGTAATTAACTTTTTTTCTTCTCATTTTATACTACAATGTTTGATTTGTTAGGGGTTGAGCTTTGTAGTTTTTACTTGCAAGTTGCTTCTAGTCTAACGATTTTGGTACTTAACGTCAGTTGATAGTTTTGTTTGTTTATTTTTATTTTATTTTTCAACATTAGTTTTTTTTTATAATTTTGTGTTTTTCTTCAAATTTTTTCCGATTATCTCAATCTCATGACTTGCACCATAAATTTTGAGGGTTAATCCAAGTTGACTCATCTCTTATTACACAGGTTCAATGGCTATCTTTGTTAATTGAAGTTTTTTTTAAGATATTTTAAAGTTAAACCAATTAATATAACTTAATGATATTTTATTTGTTTTGATTGAGAAAAGAAATTTTAATGCTGGCTTATTTGCCAAAAAACATTATTGGTGTCCAAGCTAGTTAACTAATAATGCTAACTAAGTGTCTCTTTTGAAGTGTAGTTGTGGTTGTTTTTGAAAGTGTTTTTCGCTCATAAATACATAAAATAATGTTTTTTAAATTATTTTTGACATCAACACATGAAAACGATCGAAAAACACTAAAATACCTTAATTTAAAATCATTTTTTTATAAAACATAACATAGTGTCAAACATCCTCTAAATTAGGTAACTATCGATTACATGGTTATGTACACGTAAAAACGAACTCTTTCGGAATTTATTATCAATGGAATAAGTGTAAAAAATATTTAAAAAAAATTGACGATAAATCACCTGCTTGCACTGTTCGTATGAATTGTCCAGGAACGTCCCTCTTTTTTTTTTTTTTGTGAATCATATAATAAAAAGAGATATAAAAAAAGTTAGACAATCAAATGAGATTCATAACAAAACTATAAATTTAACAGATTAAATTATGAAATCTAGTTTCGTTTGATTTATTATTATTTTAATATTAAAATTCAACATAATCTTGAATATTTTAAAACTAAAATTATAATTTTACATGTCATCTAAGTTTATTTTTAAATTTATAAAGTTGATTGTATAGGACAACCCCCTTAAAATTTAATTTAAAATCCAATGAAATCATATAGAATCTTGAACCCACCCCGGTTTCTCAGTTATCATGGATCACAAAAACTAGTGGCACCCAATGCTGGTGGCAACTTGAAAGAGTGAAATTAAGATATCCAAGTTGTGGAGAATATCCAAGATCTTACTAAAAATTAAGATTTTAGTGAAATAAAATCTCCCCCAAAGTTTCATTTGATTCCCTTTTTATTTCATGGTCTTATTAAACTTCCCTGCTAAGATCTTGAAGGTGATATTCTCCACAACTTGCTTATTATTTTTATAGATCGGTGGAAGCAGCTTCCACATAAGCAACTGCCACCTTCCCACCGATATCCTTGGCCTTGCATTCATCTACATATACAACTCCATAATCCATGGCTTCCATTCACCAAACAAACCAAAGTTCATATCCTTGGACAGAATTGAAAATAATACAAATTATTATATCAAAAAGATTAAGGAATATAGTACAAAACCAAAAATTAAGAGAATAAGGATTGAAATGCAAATGAAATATATCATCAATTTTAGTTAAGGGACTAAAATTGAAACTAATTGAAATTTTTGTTACAGAAATCATGACCACACAAAACAATCAAAAGCAAATGGACGACAACGAATCCACCATAAACATTAGGGGTGAAGTGTAAAATAGCCTTCATGAGATAGAAAAGGGCACAACAATGTTCAACCGACTACCGTCGCCTGGTCGTTCATCATGGGTTGACACACTCCACTCCATTAGGTAGAGGACATGACAGCGCATCCTTGGTGATGTCGGAACGACATTTTTCAACACTGTATGACGCTGCTCGCGCTCCGGCGAAGACATGATGGAAAAAGAGAGACGTGTCCGAATGACGCGCAAATAGTGCCTTCGGGAAAAAAATAAAGCAAATTACCAAACACCTCTACAATGATTTTTTAGTTTTGTCTTTTCGGGGTATAGTCGTATTTAAAAATTTCAAAAATGTGAATGCTTGGAAGACCTCGCCGATATTTCTTTGTTTTTGTCTTATTTGCGGGCTATGTCATAATTTTATTGTACAAGTACCTGTAAAAATTTGAAATTACCCTCGACTCGGTTACTGTTCATTGTTTGATGGAAGGGGTAAACCAATATTTTTGTTGTGCAAAAGTACACGACAAAGACTAAAATACCCTCAAATATTGTGGTAATGTCAACTGGTCCTGTGAAAAAATTGAAAATACCTTTGCTACCAAAGCAAAGACAGAGACATACTGAGGGGTAAAATAATAATTTCATTATTGTAATCTATAGAATCTGTGTATCCATCTACAATGGATGACTGATCTGTTTTAGGTTTTGTTAATATATAAAATAATTCTGGTAATATATATATTAAAAAGAGTTTTTACGGAGAGATATACAACAAACTAATAAAAGGGGTTCCCAAAGAGTGTGACGTGATGACAAAAACTTGAGATCTGTATTGCAGTGTCTCGAGTTCGAGTCGAGACATGTACCGTTGTAAGTTGAGGTTTTACTCGCTCACTTAGACGCATAAATTATATTTTCTGGAAATTCGAATCCCAAAAAACTAGTAAAAGGAAGAACTTAGATTTAAATAGTAATCCTTTTTTAATGAAAAACTTCTTTTAATGAAATAAAATCTCCCCACATTTTCATTTGATTCCCTTTTATTTCATGCTATTATTAAATTTCCTGCTAAGATCTTGAAGGCGATATTCTCCGCAACTTGCTTATTATTTTTATAGATCGGTGGAAGCAGCTTCCACATAAGCAACTGCCACCTTCCCACCGATATCCTAGGCCTTGCATGCATCTACATATACAACTCCATAATCCATGGCTTCCATTCACCAAACAAACCAAAGCTTCTCTTCTCAAGAAAACCAATCTCTCTCTCTCTCTCTCTCAACATGGGTACTGGTGCCGCTACTCAAGGTCTCATGACTTGTCTTAGCTGTGAGATAGAAATTCTGCAAGCAAAGAATGTGGAATTCAAGTCTCACGGGAGCCTTTTTGTGAGATACTATCTCTCTACAGGAAACAACAAGAGAGCCCGACTAAACAGCCGAGAGATCTCCGCAAAGGCCGACCTCTTCTGGAACGAGTCTTTCTCATTGCAGTGTTCAGGAACTGAAGACTCCATCAACAGCCTAAAGCAACAAACCGTAGTTTTCGAGCTCAGATGGAGAAGCACACATCCAATCCTTGGTAAAGTAAGAGGGTCACAACTCCTAGGCAGAGCCGAGGTTCCATGGAAAACAGTTCTCGAGTCACCAAAGCTAGAAATGGAAAAGTGGGTGAGGATGGTCCCAAACAAGGGCATTGTTCCTGATGATGTCAAGCCCCCTTCAGTGCAGATAGCTATGAGAGTCAGAGTTCCAGCAGTGGCAGAGATGGAGAAGACGAAAAGGAGAAATGGGAGGTTGAAGAGGTGGGATGACTGTGGCTGTTGCAAGGATAGTGGGTGCAGATGCGAAGATTATGATATTTTTGTCCTAGTGGCTGCTCTGGAAGCACTATAAGCGCCGAGGATTGGCGAATTAAGTATCCACTTGCTACTTGGTTCGAGGATTTCTCTTCTGATTTGTAATTCAACATTTGGAAATTTTGTTAAGGTAGTCATGAGTGTACAGGCACGATCGAGATTGAAATTAATTTATTGGACTCTTCAAAAGTAGGGTTTGTTTTTCTGTGGTGATGTAATTGACTCTCTCCACTGTTGCTAATTTCATTTCGTTTTTTTCAAAATAAAAAACATTTCATATTAATTAAAAATCAATATAAAATGATGCATTTTTATCTCTATTAAAATTTTGGTTTGTTCAGAAAATTTTGCTCAAATTTTAGCTAGATGTTTCCTTTTTGTTCTGTCTATTCCATTTTGACCAAATAGATTTTGTTTTAAAGAATGAATAATTTTACAATATCAATGATATCTCTTAATTTAGATTGAGATAAAATTTTACGAGAAGTCTCTTTACATATTTTTATATATTATGTTAAAATTTTATAGCAATTACAGTAATAAAATGACCTTGCAAGATTTGATGATGATATTCTTGTAATATTAGGCATGTTCATAATTTTGTTTAGAAAAGTAATTTTATTGTGTGTGTTTTAAATTAAATTGTATAATTCTAAATAATTTTATTTTTGGATTTGAATTACTTTTTTGAATTAATATATATATATATATATATATATATATATATATATATATATATATATATAAAACACTGAAATGACACTCGAAAACACTCGAAACTAAAATAGTCTATTCCAAATTCAAAAATGAAGCATCAACTGAAATAGAATTAACAATATTGGCTAAGACCGGACTTTTGTGAGTTGTATAATATGTTTCTTGGTGATATGGAAAAATTCAGCACAATTTCCATGTGCTTATGGAGAGCACTAATTCCATGTGCTTACGGAGACATGTGGAAAGCCTTTGTCATTACCAACTTGTCTATACAAGAGTTATTATCCTCGTAAATGTAAAATCTATTTATTCTTGACAACTCAGGACAAGTTTGTTGCACCCTTCGCGAGAGCATGGCGTCGCGGTGACCCTACCCATGAACGAGGATTCATGTCGGTTTTGTTTTTGTGTTGTGAAAAGGAAAGTTACCACCTAGTATTATGGTTACTAGAAACCTAACTGTTTGCCTTATGATTGGTATGGTGTTGGTGCTATCTAATCAATTTTCCTAGAATAGGTTTGCAAGGAAAAGAGCAAAAATATTGATGATAAATTTATAACCTATGAATTAAGAGATAGTTGTAATAGAAATCTAAAGAGATTCAATGGGCTTAAAAGCTCAGTTTTCACTTTAGTATTTCAAGTGTTTGTGACTCATAATCGCAAGGAAAAGAAACAAAAAAAAGAAATCTAAGAAAATTCAAAGCACTTTAAAAACCTATTTTTCCTTAAAATTTCATACTTTTATGGCTCAGTAAGCTGTGAAGTCAAAATTGAAATGTCCCCATTATAATCAAGGTTTCTTTCAAACACATGTTGATTAAATAATAATGACTTGTTATTCCTGAAAAATATTTTGGATATTTACCACTTTAGGGTTTTTATCCAAATATTAACGGTGAACAATAACGGATTATCCCCACTAATGTTTTAAATATCAATCCATTTGAGATTTGTTTACCCATATATTAACAGTAAATATTATGAATCCCCAAAAAATATTTTTATATTTTTGGAATACTATCCAATACCCTTTGGAATTTATAAACATATTGTAAAATCCAAAATTGCAAGAAAATAATTTTTGTTGTGTTTACAAAATCCATGCTAAAACATATTTTCTTTTAAACTCTGAATATATAATTTTTTTCAAAAAACAAATGTTCAAGATATTTTATTGTCTTGGCTGTATGCATGAAACTATTTGTTTTTGGTATATATGTATATTTGTCGCATCACGCTGAAAATCGAGTATTCTCAATACAAGATTGATGATTTTAAAATATAAAGCAAATACATACGTTAAACTAAGCATGCATGGGGGCCTTACTTGGTAACTCGAAGGACAAAGGTGATGCTTACTGGAACCCCTGCACAACCGGTGATCACTCGCTTCTAGGGATGCAAAGCTGGTGGTGGCCAACAGAGGAAGTATGATCGAGTCATTCATCGGCGCTTGTTGGCTAAAAGAGAGGCTGAGATGAAGGGAAATGGTTGGTGTTTATCTTTATTGACAACCTCTCTCTCATGATCTTCCTTTTCTCTCTCCTCTTTTTAGGTCATCGAGAAAGGGGTATATATTTCCTGGACATAGCTCTTATTTAGGCACGAATTAGTGCATTTAATATAGGATGCAAAATTATATTTTTTTTCCAATTAGATAAACAAAATAGGGAAAGAAATATTTGGGTTGATATTCTGTGATTTTAAGGTAGAAAAAACATGGTTTGTAGCTCAAGGATCAAGTGAGAAAATCATGGAAACCAAATGGGAGGTTGCAGTGAAAAGGAAAGAAGTTGCAGGTAGGGTTGTTTCAAAGTGACGATGAATAGTAATTTTCGCAGCAGGATTTTCTACTTTTACACTGGACATTAAATCGGGCCATTCAAAACTCAAAATTCATATACTTATGCAGTAATACACCTTTCATAAAGAACATAAAATGATATAAAATATTTTTAATGGATAAAATTCGAACCGCAATCGCTTGGTCAACACTATTCCGAAGAACTTGGGATTTTTCTGCTTTTATACCAGACATTCCAACGTGAATATCTTGTGATTCTGATATCCAAATTAGTCAATTAAAAAACCCAAATTCATAAACATGTGTAGGATTACAATTTCCATGAAGGACTTAAAGTGAGAAAAAATCTTTTGATGGATCGAAATCTATACGTAATCCGCTTGGTCAAAACTATTTTGAAGAAAAGGATTTTCACGGCAATGGCAAAATCATTTTTTTAGTGCAAATCCTGTGCGATTTATCCAACCTTGAAACTATGGTAAGAAAAATAATACTAATAAAACAAATTCCACTGGTTATATGAAAAGAAAAAAATATAATCCCTTGCGACAATTGAGCATAAAAATTAGTGTGACATATCTTGAACTAGCCTCCTTTTTCCAACAAGACTAATTAATTTTTACTAAATTTTAAAATTGGTCTCTAGCTATCCGATAAATCCTTGAAACATTAAATTTGGTTTCCGAATAAAACCTGCATATCTCGGGTTTGAATTATTCTCGCGACAAGATTTTGTTTTTCTATACTAGACATTAAAAACAGAGATATCTTACGATTATGATATCTAAATTTTTTCATTCATAACCCCAAGTTCATCTAATCATGTAGTACTACAAATTTCATGAAGAGCACAAAGTGATAAAAATTGTTTTGATAGACAAAATCGACCTGCAATCTGCTTAGTCAAAACTATTTTGAAGAAAACGATTTTTGAGGTAGCGACAAAATAAAATTTTTAGTGTAAATTCTGAGCAATTTATCCAACCTTAAACCTAGATAAAGAAAAAAAGAATTTATCTTTATCAAAATTCCTAATTGGTTCAATAATCCTAACGATTTCGACAGCAAAAGAGGAGGATAAGAAAAATAGAAAGCAACAAAGATATGGTTAAAAAATAACAATAATTTATTCTCTACTTTTGCCCATCGTCTAGTAACCATGTGCTAAACTCTTGCTTTTATTTCCATAGAGGTGTACACCATTCCCAGTATATGGGTTCTAAAAATGAGTAATAACAAAGTTAATAATTTAGGCATTGTAGGAGCAATTAGAAAAATAACAAAGATAAGAATAGAAGCACGAAGTTTGTAAGTAACTAATTTTCAGTATCCATAACCGATACATACACATTGTCATTCTTCATGGTTTTAATACCTATGCGAACTTAAACTTACACACAAACTTATCTTTTAAATAAGTTAATTAGATGTAATATTATTTTTAGGTTTGTAGCTTGATAGCAGATTATTTTTGTTGCACTCTCATAACCTCTTATTTTGGTTGTAATCAATGTTTTTTCCTTATATCTAGTTTGTGCTTCACAATTATATCAAAGAAAAACTACAGGTGTCATCTCTAAATCATGTGTAGGATAGTTATGTTCATGCTTTTTAGCTATCGGGAAGCATAGACAACAACCATGTCATGTTGCATTAAAACACATCTGAACCCTACTCTCAAGGTTTCAACATAAACCATGCAACCACTCGAAAAACAACAAAGATAAAATTAAAGAAATAAAATGAGGAAGTACTAGGCAAAAAGTCAAACACCCACCTAAAAAGAAGCAATAATTAAATAGACAAAAGCAAAATACAAGTGACAAATAAAAGACCGAAAAAGAAGCTTCAAATCAAAGACTAAAAAAGAATGCTTCAGAATATCCCAACAACTAGAAAAGACCTCATTTGATGTTTGAAGAAATCTCAATGCAACAACATTAAGCAATCAAATTTACTATAGGTAATATCTTTTTTATACAAAAATAAAAGTATCTTTGAAATAGTTTGTTTGTATGTGAAACAAGACTAAATCCTTCTTCATATAATATTCAATATGTACTTTTTTTGTATTGGTTTAGTGTATTTAGAGAGATTTAATAAATTTGTCTAGATATTTATTTTAAAATATGAATCTCGAAAGTCTATGTAGGGAGCAAAACTTTTTATTCATCAAATCAAATCAATCTCGTTAAAACATTATTAAGATCATATAAAGCATATAACATGATATAATTGGTAAAACTTTAAAAATTTAATTATGTTTGAAATTTAAGGTTTATATTTGGCTAAATTTAATTATATGATCGATTAAATATGAATAATAGTAATTGGCTTGAGTACATATGTTCCGGCATTGGTCAATATGAAATGTCAATTATCATACTAGTTAGTATTTATCTCATGCAAATTGCTAGACTACATGATAAACCTTTTTGCTTAATATAACTCTAATTATATAATTAACATGCCATGCAAAAGGATTCTCCGAGAGTTCAATTAATCCAATTTTTAGACAGTATTTTACTTAATAATTTCCTTAATTAATTTTATCTTTTTATGTCTTTTAATTTTATCATTCATCATTGCTTAATTTGAATTTTTGTTTATAAATTATTTATATTTACTCTCTATAAAGTTATTGTAATCTCAAACAACATAATGCTATTTAGTTTGGACTCGATTTTACAAGAATTTGTTTTTATTATTGTATAATTAAATTAAAAACTAGTTTGAAAAATAAATTGAATTAATTTTTTTTGAAAAAATAAAGTTCTCAAACCCAATAAAATTCATCATTTGGATAGTGAATTTTGTTGGTTGAACCATGAAATACATAGCGAGCTAGCCCATGGCTAAGACAAGACTCGACTCCATAAATATAGGACTTTTGAGAGTGGTATAATATGTTTCTTGGTGATACGGAAAACTTCAACACTTATTTCAATTTTAAAGTTAATTGGGAAATTCTCAGAATAATATTTACCAGAAAACACTTTAATTTGAGATGCAATGTAGAACGATCATGTAAATCAATCAAGATCTCATAAATCAATAGAAATATATCGTACAAGTTCAAATAATGGTACAAAACCAAACTAAAACTATCAATTTTGTTTTGTTTGAAATGACAAGTATATCTCTTTCCAATTTTAAAAACATATCAACTCATAATAGATTTCATCCGGCTTAAAATCTCGGTTATATTAATTCTATATAAAATTCTTGTCAAAATGTTTTCGTTCTATTCTAGCCTTTTTGTTTCGTCAAAATACTTTTTTATTTTAAAAACTGATTTATAATATCAATCATATCTTTTGATCCAACAATTTGATTATGATGAAATTATATGAGAAGTCTCTTCTTATATTGTTATATCTCAGGTTAAAGTTTTAGGGCAATCGTTAGAAAGGTGTTGCTAGACTACTAAGGATATTTTTATATTTTGTTCAAATTTATAGTTTTGTTTCAAAATGTTATTTTTGTGTTTCTTAGAATGAATTCATCCCAATCTCATCATTCAACAATAGATTTATTGAGAATAAAACTGCATAATTTGTTTTGTTATACTTTATTTAGGGTTATTATGGTTTCATGACCGAGTCATGAATTTGGAAGGTTTAGCTGGGTCGATCAAATATGTTGTTATCATAATATATTTTTAAAACATATGTTATTTTGATTTTTTTAATTTAAACTATATTTTTAGCAGGTGCATAAGTTGCTTTTGAACTTATCAATGTGATTAGGTCATATTTGTTTACCTCCCACTTTTTACACATGTTTAGAATTTGAATTGTATAAATTTCAATAGTTGTTGAATATATATATATATATATATATATATATATATTACTTATATAATTTATCACTCATTTTAGAAAATGACCCAATTTGTTTTAGTCTTTTTATTTGTTAACTTCAGTTTTTAAAAGATATTTTAAAATTAAATTAATCAATTAAATATAATTATGAAATGCTCATTTCATGATATTTTATTTGTTTTGATTGAATATAAACAAGACCACAAGTTAAGATATTTCTATGTTTTTCTATTGGCCACCAAAACATTTTTATCGCAATTCATTGTTTTTGGGATAAGAATATTATTAAAAATATCAAAACATTCTGCTTGCACTGCTCATATCAACCATGCAAGCATATTTCTTTCTTTTTTAATCATGTAACGAAATTAAATAAAAATTATAATGAAATTGAGTGAAATTCATGACTTGAGTTTGATGGGTGAGGTTATGAAGCATGACTTGATCTAATTTATTATTGTTTCAATACTAGAAGAAAAGGATGTCATCTTGAATTTTTATTAAAAACAAACAATATTTTTATATGTTATCTGAGTTGTCTTTGGATTTATGAGGTCAATAAATCGAAACAAAATAGAGGGACACGAATGATTTCTATGCAGATCGTACAAAATCTTGAACCCACCTAGTTTTCTCAGTTATCATGGATCGCAAGGACTAAACTAAGATATCCTGCCTTTCAAGATTCATAAAACCTCATTTTAGTAAAAAAATTTCCCCCACTATCAGATTCATAAGAACTTATTTTAGTGAAATAAGATCTCCCCCACAGTTTCATTTGATTCCCTTTTTATTTAATGGTCTTATTAAACTTCCCTGCTAAGATCTTGAAGGTGATATTCTCCACAACTTGCTTATTATTTTTATAGATCAATGGAAGCAACTTCCACATAAGCAGATGCCACCTTCCCACCGATATCCTAGGCCTTGCATGCATCTACATATACAACTCCATAATCCATGGATTCCATTCACCAAACAAACCAAAGCTTCTCTTCTCAAGAAAACCAATCTCTCTCTCTCTCTCAACATGGGTACTGGTGCCGCTACTCAAGGTCTCATGACTTGTCTTAGCTGTGAGATAGAAATTCTGCAAGCAAAGAATGTGGAATTCAAGTCTCACGGGAGCCTTTTTGTGAGATACTATCTCTCTACAGGAAACAACAAGAGAGCCCAACTAAACAGCCGAGAGATCTCCGCAAAGGCCGACCTCTTCTGGAACGAGTCTTTCTCATTGCAGTGTTCAGGAACTGAAGACTCCATCAACAGCCTAAAGCAACAAACCGTAGTTTTCGAGCTCAGATGGAGAAACACACATCCAATCCTTGGTAAAGTAAGAGGGTCACAACTCCTAGGCAGAGCCGAGGTTCCATGGAAAACAGTTCTCGAGTCACCAAAGCTAGAAATGGAAAAGTGGGTGAGGATGGTCCCAAACAAGGGCATTGTTCCTGATGATGTCAAGCCCCCTTCAGTTCAGATAGCTATGAGAGTCAGAGTTCCAGCAATGGCAGAGATGGAGAAGACGAAAAGGAGAAATGGGAGGTTGAAGAGGTGGGATGACTGTGGCTGTTGCAAGGATAGTGGGTGCAGATGCGAAGATTATGATATTCTTGTCCTAGTGGCTGCTCTGGAAGCACTATAAGCGCCGAGGATTGGCGAATTAAGTACCCACTTGCTACTTGGTTCGAGGATTTCTTTTCTGATTTGTAATTGAACATTCGGAAATTTTGTTAAGGTAGTCATGAGTGTACAGGCACGATCAAGATTGAAATTAATTTATTGGACTCTTCAAAAGTAGGGTTTGTTTTCCAGAGCACCTGTGGTCATGTAATTGACTCTATATGGTCTATTGTTATGAACTATGCGAGAGCTAAGGCTAGCCCATGGCTAAGAACAGTGTTGCTAATTTCATTTCATTTCTGTCAAAATAGAAAAAATATTTGGTATTAGTTAAAAAAACCAGATAAAATAGTTTTTATCTCAATTAAAATTTGGTTTGTTCTAAAAATTTCTCTCAAATTTCGGGAGGATGTTTCGGATTTTGTTCTACCTATTCCACTTTGACCAAATAGATTTTGTTTTAAATAATGAATAATTTTAAAATATTAATTATATCTCTTAATCCGATTGATAAATTGAGGTAAAATTTTACAAGGAGTCTCTTTATATATTTTTATATATTATGTTAAAATTTCATAGATGACCTTGCGAGATTGATGGTAATATTCTTGTAATATTATACATGTTCATAATTTTGTTCAGAAAAATCATTTTATTCTATCTTTTTTTAGATTAATTTGTAAAATTATAAATAATTTTATTTTGGGATTTGAACTATTTTTTTTGAATTAATATATTTAATTATATATATACTTAAATAGTACAGCCCCGAAATGATGCGCCAAAACACTCCGAAACCAAAATATTCTGTTGCAATTGAAATAATGAAGCATCAACTGAAACAGAATTGACAATATTGGTTAAGACAAGACTTTTGAGAGTGGTACATTATGTTTCTCGGTGATATGGAAAACTTCAGCACTAATTTCCATGTGCTTACGGAGACATGTGGAAAGCCTTTGTCATTGCCAACTTGTCTATAATGCAAGTGTTATCATCCCCGTAAATGTAAAATATGTTTATACTTGATAACTCAGGACAAGTTTCTCGCACCCTCCATTAGAGCACGACGTAGCGATGGCTTTCCCGTGAGAGAGGATTCATGTCGGATTTTGTTTTTGTTTTGTGAAAAGAGAGTTGCCACCTAGTATTATGATTAATAGAAAATGTAACTGGTTTTTAGAGATTCTAAGGTAAGGTAAGGTAAGGACTGGTTGTGTACAGAGAAAGTTTTAACACTCATAGTACGGTGTACTTAAGGTAAGTTCCTTCGTGTTTTGGTTTGCCTTATGATTGCTATGGTGTTACTTGCTATCTAATCAATTTTTTTAGGATAGGTTCACAAGGAAAAGAAGCAAAAATATCGATGATAAATTTACAACCTATGAATTAAGAGACAACTATCATAGAAATCTAAAGAGATTCAATGGGCTTAAAAGCTCATTTTCACTTTAGTATTTGAAGTGTTCACGACTCAGTAAATCACAAGGAAAAGGAACAAATATTAGAAATCTATGGAAATTAGAGCATTTTAAAAACTTATTTTTGCATTAATATTTCATACTTTTACGGCTCAGTAAACCGTTGAGTCAAAATTGAAATTTCCGTTATTATAATCAAGACTTCTTTCAAAGATGTGTTGATTAAATAATAATGACTTGTTATTCTTGGAAATATATTTTGGATATTTTTCCACTTTAGGGTTTTTATGCAAATATTAATGGTGAACAATAACTAATTATCCCCAATAATCTTTTGGATATCAACCCCTTTGAGATTTCTATACCTAGATATTAATAGTAAATAATATGAATCCCCAAAAATAAAATTTTTGGAATATTTACTAATACCCGTTGGAATTTACAAACATGTTGTAAAATCCACAAATGCAAGAAAACAATAATTTTTGTGTTTATGATATCCATGCTAAAACACATTTTCTTTTAAACTCCGAATATATTTTTTTTCAAAAAAGAATGTTCAAGATATATTAGCATATTGACCATATGCATGAAAACATTTGTTTTTGGTATATATATTCCACATCACGCTGAAAATCGAGTATTCTTAATACAAGATTGATATTTTTAAAATATAAAACAAGTAGATATCTTAAATTAAGTATACATTGGGCCTTACTTGGTAACTGAAGGACAAAGGTTATGCTTGCTAGAACCCCTGCGCAATGGGTGATCACAACTTCTAGGGATGCAAAACTGGTGGTCGTAGACAGGGGCTGTTACTCAGTCGTTGTCTAAAAGAGAGGGTGAGATGAAGGGGAAAAGGCAGTTGTTTTTCTTTGTTCACAATCCCTCTCTCTCTGTCTCTTGTGATCTTCCTACCTTTCTTTCTCTCTTTTCTCTCCTATTTCTTTTCCTTCTCTTTTTGTTCTTTTCTCCCTCTCTTTCTCTCTCTGTTTTCTCTTTTTTGGTTCAACAAGAAAGGGGTATATATTGCCTAGACATAGCTCTTATTTAGGCAAAATGTAGTGCATTTAATCTAGGATGCATGATTATGTTTTTGTTGCAATTAGATAAACAAAATAGGGAAAGAAATATTATGTGATTTTGATGCAGAAAAAACATGATTTTCAGCTCAAAGATTTAGTGAGAAAATCATGGAAATCAAATGGGAAGTTGCAGTGAAAAGGAAAGAAGTTGTAGGGAGGGCTTCATTCAAAGTGACGATGAACAATAACTCTCGCGGTAGGATTTTCTACTTTTACACTCGGACATTAAAACGAAGATATCTTGTGATTCTGCTATCCAAATTGGGCCATTCAAAACTACAAATTCATATACTCATGAAGTAATACACCTTTCATGAAGAACACAAAGTGATATAAAATCATCTTGATGGATAAAATCAACCCTCAATCTACTTGGTCAACATTGTTCGAAGGACTTGGGATTTTTCTACTTTTACACTTGATATTCTAATATGAATATCGTGTGATTCCGATATCCAAATTAGGCAACTCAAAAACCCAAATCCATCCACACGTGCAAGATTACAATTTTCATGAAGGACTTGAAGTGAGAAAAAACTTTTTGATGGACGAAATCTACTCACAATCTTCTTGGTCAAGACTGTTTTGAAGAAAAGTATTTTTACAACAATGACAAAATCATTTTTTATTTCAAATCTTGAGCGATTTATACAACCTTAAACCTACGGGAAAAAATAATACTAATAAAACAACCCACTAGTTCTATGAAAAGAAACAAAATATAATCCTCGCGACAATGGAACAACATAAATTATTGTGACGTTTCTTGAACTAGCCCCCATCCTTTTCCAATGATACTAATGAAATTTTCCCAAATTTTAAAATTGGCCTCTATTTATCTTGATAAATCCTTGAAATAATTAATTTTGTTTTGCAAACAAAACTTGCACATCTCGGGTCAAAATAATTCTCGTGGCAAGATTTTCTTCTTATATACTACACATTAAAAACAAAGATATCTTATGATATTATCCAAATCGGTCCATTCACAACCCCAAGTTCATCTACTCATATAGTACTACAACTTTCATTAAGATCACAAAGTGATAAAAAGTCGTTTTGATGGACAAAAGCTACCCGCATTTGCTTAGTCAAAATTGTTTTAGGGCAACCAATTTTAGAAAGGTTTTGCGAGACTACTAATGATATTTTTATATTTTTGTTCAAATTCATAATTTTGTTTCAAAATGTATTTTTTTGTGTATTTTTAGATTGCATTCATCCAGTCTCATCATCCAACCATAGATTTATTGAGAATTAAACTTCATAATTTATTTTTATTTGCTTTAGTTGGGGTTATTATGGTCTCATTACCTAGGTCTTGAATTTGGAAGGTTTACCTAGCTGATCAAATATGTTGTTATCGCAATATTTTTTAAAATATATTATTTTGAATTTCTAAGTTAACACTACAAGAAAAGGGTGCCGTTAGCAACGGTAAAATTCCATTGCTAAATTTGCATCCGAAAATTGTTTAGCAACGGATATTCCATTGCTAAACAAATTGCAAAATAAAAAAAAAAGAAACAAAGATTGCAACGGATAAGCCGTTGCAAATTGCATTTGCAACGGATTTTCATTTTCATGTGCAACGGATTGTCCGTTGCAATTGCAATGGATTGTCCTTTGCAATTGCAATGGAATTGCCCTTGCATTTTCAACATTTGCAACGGATTGTCCGTTGCAACATCCGCTGCAAAGTTCCGTTGCAAATTAAAGATGAAACTCAAAAATTTCTTCCTCTTCTTCTCTCTCGGTCACTTAGTAATTAAAACTAAAACTATTATTATTGTTGTTGTTGCATCAATAATCAAAAAAAATTAAATCAAAAAAAAATCAAAAAATAAAAAAAGCCTAAAAACTATAACAAAAGAGCAAACAAGCTAACAAAATAAATTATAAAAAAATATTAGCTGGAAAAAAATTATTTGACTTGAAAATAAAAAAAAACTAAAAGAAAGAACAAAGAGAAAAATATAAGAAATATCAATTTTCAAATGATCACAAACACAAACTAAAATCTAATAATAAAATTTTTCAAAAAGTTACCACCTTAACAAATAAGAAAATAATAAAAATTAAAAATCAAAACTAAGAGGACACACATATGAATATAGACAAAAATAAGGACTATTCCAAAAATATAAAAAAATTAAAGGAAACAAAATAAAAATTAAAAGTATAAGGATTAAAATGAATATTTTTACCCTTGGATCGACGTCACACACACCGCCGAAGTGTGCGTGAGGTCGAATATTGTATTTTTGGAACTCGGATTAACCGTTGCAAAGTAACAAATTAAAGATGAAACTCGTGCGCGTTTTAACTTAGTATTTAAAACTTAAACTATTATTATTATTATTATTATTATTGTTATTATTATTATTATTATTATTATTATTATTATTATTGCATCAATAATAAAAAACAAAATTAAATCAAAGAATAAAAAAGCCTAAAAACTATAACAAAAGAGCAAACAAAATAAATGATAAAAAAAATATTAGCTGCAAAAAAATTATTTGACTTTAAATGAAAAATAAAAACTAAAGGAAAGAACAAAGAGAAAAATATAATAAATATCAATTTTCAAATTATCATAAAAACAAACTAAAATAAATCTAAGAACAAAAGTTTTCAAAAAGTTACCACCTTAACAAATAAAAAATAATAAAAATTAAAACTAAGAGCACACATATATAATTATAGACAAAAATAAGGTGTGCGTCAGGTCGTATATTGTCGGCGAGCCAAACCGTTGCAACGACAGCGGACCTGCCGTTGCACTTGCAACGACAGCGGACACGCCGTTGCAACGACAACGGACACACCGTTGCAAATAATGTATATGCACCGGATAATTTGTTGCAAACTATATTTGCATCGACTTTTTTCTAACGGCTTGGGTCCGTTGCAAATTAATTTTAGCAACGGTTTTCTTTGTAATTTGCAACGGATCGAGCCGTTGCAAAACACCCTGGTTTTTAGTAGTGTAAATTGTATTTTTAGCGGTTGTGTAGCTTGTCTATTAGGTCATATCGATTTACCTTCTAATTTTATCGATTTATTTTGAACTCATCAAGTCGATTAGGTCATATCGAGTTACCTCGTAATTTTTGCTTTATGTTTAAACTTGAATGTATAATCTCAATATTTGTTTAATATATATATATATATATATATATATATATATATATTTGTTAAATTTGACACTCATTTAGAAAATGACCCAAGTTTTTTAGTCTTTTTATTTGTTAAATTTAGGTTTTTTAAAAGATACATTTAAAATTAATTAAATATAATTATGAAATACTGATTTCATGATATTTTATTTATTTGGATCGAATATAAACAAGAACACAAGTGAGGATATTTCGATGTTTCCCAATTGGTTACAAAGAAGTTTCTATCGAAACTTATTATTTTTGGGATAAGAATATTATTAAAAATATCAAAACATTCTGGTTGCACTACTCAAATAAACTATGCAACCATATTCCTATTTTTTAATCATTTAATGAAATACAATTAAAATTATAATAAAATTCAATGAAATTCATGATGTAAGTCATAAGTTTGACGGGTTAGGTTGTGAAACCTAACGTGATCTAATTTATCATTGTTTCAACACTAGAGGAAAGAGGGATGTCATCCTGAATTCTTATTAAATACAAAACATATTTTTATATGTTATCTGAGTTGTCTTTGGAATTATGAGGTCAATAATTCATATCAAAACAACTCTCTTATGATTTAATTTGAAATTTGAGTAAAAAAATAATCACGTTGGAAGGTTTTGAAATTGTTTTTCTAGACCATATTTAATAAAAATATATCAAATAATTCTGCTAGTCTAAATATAAATATTCAAAAAACATTTTTATGGAGTGCTATACAATAAACTAGTAAAAGGGAAAAACTAAGATTTAAATAGTAATCCTTTTTTTTTATTATTTCTAAACAAAATAGAAGGATAAGAATGATTTCTATGCGAATCGGACAGAATCTTGAACCCACCTAGGTTTCTCAGTTATCATGGATCGCAAGAAGTAAATTAAGATATCATGCCTTTCAAGTTCATAAGAACTTAATTTAGTAAAATAAGATCTACCCCTTCAAATTTAATTTAAAATCCAATGCAATCATATAGAATCTTGAACCCACCTCAGTTTCTCAGTTATCATGGATCGCAAAAACTAGTGGCACCCAATGCTGTTGGCAACATGAAAGAGTGAAATTAAGATATCCAAAAACTTATTTTAGTGAAATAAAATCTCCCCCACATTTCCATTTGATTCCCTTTTTATTTCATGCTATTATTAAACTTCCCTGCTAAGATCTTGAAGGTGATATTCTCAACAACTTGCTTATTATTTTTATAGATCGATGGAAGCAGCTTCCACATAAGCCACTGCCACCATCCCACCGATATCCTTGGCCTTGCATGCATCTACATATAAAACTCCATGATCCATGGCTTCCATTCACCAAACAAACCAAAGCTTCTCTTCTCAAGAAAACCAATCTCTCTCTCTCTCAACATGGGTACTGGTGCCGCTACTCAAGGTCTCATGACTTGTCTTAGCTGTGAGATAGAAATTCTGCAAGCAAAGAATGTGGAATTCATGTCTCACGGGAGCCTTTTTGTGAGATACTATCTCTCTACAGGAAACAACAAGAGAGCCCAACTAAACAGCCGAGAGATCTCCGCAAAGGCCGACCTCTTCTGGAACGAGTCTTTCTCATTGCAGTGTTCAGGAACTGAAGACTCCATCAACAGCCTAAAGCAACAAACCGTAGTTTTCGAGCTCAGATGGAGAAGCACACATCCAATCCTTGGTAAAGTAAGAGGGTCACAACTCCTAGGCAGAGCCGAGGTTCCATGGAAAACAGTTCTCGAGTCACCAAAGCTAGAAATGGAAAAGTGGGTGAGGATGGTCCCAAACAAGGGCATTGTTCCTGATGATGTCAAGCCCCCTTCAGTGCAGATAGCTATGAGAGTCAGAGTTCCAGCAATGGAGAAGACGAAAAGGAGAAATGGGAGGTTGAAGAGGTGGGATGACTGTGGCTGTTGCAAGGATAGTGGGTGCAGATGCGAAGATTGTGATATTTTTGTCCTAGTGGCTGCTCTGGAAGCACTATAAGCGCCGAGGATTGGCGAATTAAGTACCCACTTGCTACTTGGTTCGAGGATTTCTTTTCTGATTTGTAATTGAGCATTTGGAAATTTTGTTAAGGTAGTCATGAGTGTACAGGCACGATCAAGATTGAAATTAATTTAGTGGACTCTTCAAAAGTAGGGTTTGTTTTCCAGAGCACCTGTGGTCCTGTGGTGATGTAATTGACTCTATATGGTCTACTGTTCTGTAATATACGAGAGCTAAAATACTGGCTAGCCCATTACCATGACCCGTATTGTTAATTTTATTTAATTTCGGGCTTTTATACCAATTAAAATACGAGATAAAACAACATAATTTTTATCTCATTTAAAATTTAGGTCTATTCTAGAAATTTTGCTCAAATTTCAGCAGAAACGTTCTGGTTTTGTTCTACCCGTTCTGTTTCGGCAAAATAGTATTTTTTAAATAATAAATAATTTTACAATATCAATCATAATCTTAATCTAAACTTAGATTGAGATGAATTTTACGAGGAATCTCTTAATATATTTTTATATAGTATGTTAAAATTTCAGAACAATCAAAGAATATAATTACTTTGTGAGATTGATAATGATATTCTTATAATATTATATATGTTCATAATTTTGTTCAGAAAAATCATTTTATTGTGTTTCTTTTTAGATTAAATTGCACAATTCTAAATAATTTTATTTTTGAATTTGAACTATTTTTTTTATTCAATATATATATATATATATATAGATATATATATATATACATATATATAAACAGAAAAACACCAAAACAATACATCAAAACACTCCAAAACCAAAATATCTCGTTTCAATCGAAAAAATAAAACCGCAACCGAAAATTAGAATTGACAATATTGGCTAAGACATGAGTTCTTAGAGTGGTGTAATATGTTTTTTGGTGATATGGAAAACTTCAGCACTAATTTTCATGTGCTTACAGAGACATATGGAAAGCCTCTGTGATTTCAAACTTCAACACTATACAAGAGTTATCATCCCCCGTAAATGTAATCTATTTATTCTTGATAACCCAGGACAAGTTTGTTGCTCCCTCTGCGAGAGCGTGGTGTCGCGGTGACCCTGCCTGTGAGCGAGGATTCATGTTGAGTTTTTTTTTGTAAAAAATAGAGTCACCACCTAGTATTATGGTTACTAGGAAGCATAATTGGATTTTTAGAGACTCTAAGGCATGAGTCTGGTTGCATAAAGGGAAGGTTTTAACATTCCTAATACGCTCTACCTATGGTAAGTTGCTAGTGTTTTGGTTTGCCTTATGATTGTTATGGTGTTGGTGTTATCTAATCAATTTTCCTAGGATAGGTTCGCAAGGAAAAGGATGAAAAATTTTGATGATAAATTTGCAACCTATGAATTAAGAGACAACTATCATAGAAATCTAAAGAGATTCAATGGGGTTAAAAGCTCATTTTCACTTTAGTATTTCAAGTGTTCACGACTCGTAAATCGCAAGGAAAAGGAACAAAAAGATTAGAGGAAATTCATAGCGTTTTAAAAACCAATTTTTGCCTTAATATTTCATACTTTTACAGCACGTAAACCATGAAGTCAAAAATTTAAATGTCCCGAATTATAATTAGTGTTTATTTTAAAGATGTGTTGATTAAATAATAATGACTTGTTATTCCTAGAAAAATATTTTGGTTATTTACCACTTTAGGGTTTCTTTATCAAAATATTAACGGATTATCCCTACTAATATTTTGGATATTAACCCCTTTGAGATTTCTTTACCCCAAATATTAAAAGTAAATAATATGAATCCTTAAGAAAAAAATATTTTTGTATTTTTGCAATATTGGCCAATACCTTTTGCAATTTACAAACATGTTGTAAAATCCACAAATACAAGAAAATATTTTTTTCTCGTGTTTATAAAATCAATGATAAAAAAAAAATTCTTTTAATTTTGAATATATTTTTTTCTTTCAAAAAAGAGTGTTCAAGATACATTAATCAATTGGCCATATGCATGAAAATATTTGATTTTGGTATATATGTATATTTGCTGCATTGCCAAAAATCGAGTATTCTCAATACAAGATTGATATATCTAAAATATAAAGCAAATATATACCTTAAACTAAGCATGCATAGGGCCTTACTTGGTAGTTTAAGGACAAAGGTGATGCTTTACTGGAACCCCTGCGCAACCGATGATCATTGCTTTAAGGGATGCATAGTTGGTGGTGACAGACGGGAGGAAGTATGATCGGGGTTGTAACTGGTAGTTATTGGCTGAAGGAGAGGTTGAGATGAAGGGGAACGAGCTGTTGTTTTTCTTTATTGATAACCTCTTTCTCTCATGATCTTCCTTCCTTTCTTTTTCTCTTTTCTCTATTCTTTCTTCTTCTTCTTCTCCTTTTCTTTTCTTTCCTCCCTTTGTTTTCCTCTCTTTCTCTCTTTTTTATTTCCTTTTATTGAAGTCAACAGGAAAGGGTATATATAGCCTAGACATAGCTCTTATTTAGAGAAAATTTAGTGAATCTAGGCTGCAAGATTTATGTTTTTGTTTTCCTGTAATTAGATAAACAAAATAGGGAAAGAAAATATTATGGTCGACATTTGTGATTTTGATGTAGAAAAACATGATTTACAGATCACAGATTAAGTGTGAAAATCATGAAAATCAAATGGGAAGTTGTAGTGAAAGGGGAAAAAGTTACAGGTAGAGGCTGTTTCAAAGTGACGATGAACAATAATTTTCGCAGCAGGATTTTCTACTTTTATGTTAAATATTAAAGCGGTGATATCTTGTGATTCTGATATCCAAATCTTGCCATTCAAAAATCCATATTCATATAATCATGCATTACTACAACTTTCATGCAGAACAGAAAGTGACATAAAACTGTTTTGATGGACAAAATTACCCGCAATCCGCTTGGTCAACACTATTCCGAAGAACTTGGGATTTTTCTGCTTTTATACCAGACATTCCAACGTGAATATCTTGTGATTCTGATATCCAAATTAGTCAATTAAAAAACCCAAATTCATCTACGCATGCAATATTACAACTCTCATGAAGGATCTAAAGTGAGAAGAAATCTTTTTGATGGATGGAATCTACCCACAATCTGTTTGATCAAAACTGTTTTGAAGAAGCAGATTTTGCTTGCAACTGTAAAATCATTTTTTAGTGTAAATTCTGAGCAATTTATCCAACCTTTAACCTATGGTAAAAAATAATACCTATAAAACATACATAATTGGTTCTACAAAAAATTAACAAAATATAACCCCTCGCGATGATCGAGCAATATAAACTATTGTAATGTTTCTTGAACCAACCCCCTTCTTTTTCAACGAGACTAATGAACTTTTCTCAAATTTTAAAGTTGATCTCTAGTTATCACTATAAATCCTTGAAACATTAAATTGAATTTCTCTAATAAAACTTGCAAATCTTAGGTCAGAATCATTTTTGTGACAAGATTTTCTTTATTTAAACTAGACATTAAAATAGAGATATCTTATGATTATGATATCCAAATTGGTCCATTCAAAACCCCAAGTTCATTTACTCACGTATTACTACAACTTTCATGAAGAGCACAAAGTCATAAAAATCATCTTGATGGAAAAAATCTACCCACAATTTACTTAGTCAAAACTGTTTTGAAGAGAAGGATTTTCATGGCGAGCACCAAAATCAAATTTTTAGTGCAAATTATGAGGATTTATCCAGCTTAAACCTAGATAAAGAAAAAACTGAATTTAACTTTATGAAAATTCCTAAGCTGGTCTAAGAATCCTGACGATTTCGACAGAAATGAGGAGGATAAAAAATAGAAAGCAACAAAGACAGGGTTCGGAAAAAAAATTATTCTATACTTTTGTCCATCGTCTAATAATCATGTGCTAAACTCTTGCATTTGGTTCCAAAGAGCTGTATGTCATTTCCAGTACGTGGGTCTAAAAATGAGTAACATCAAAGTTAATAATTTAGGCACTCTGTGGGAGTAGTTAGAAAAAAATAAAGATAAAATTAAAGAAATACATGGAGGAAGTTTATAAGTAACCGATTTTCAGATCTATGACTGGTAGATAGACATTGTCATTCTTCAAGGTTTTATACCTATGCAAACTCAAACTTATATACAAACTATCTTTTAAATAAGTTAATCAGTCATAATATTATTTTCAGGTTTGTAGCTTGACAACAGATTATTTTTGTTGCACTCTCGGAACCTATTATTTTGGTTGTAATCAACTTTTTACTTGATGTCTAGTTTGTGCTCCACAATTATATCAAAGCAAAAACTATAGGTTCCATCTCTAAATCATGTGTAGGATGGTTCTGTTCATGCTTCTTTAGTTGGCGGGAAGCATAGACAATAACCATGCCATGCTTCATTAAAACACATCTTAACCCTACTCTCAAGGCTTCAACATAAACCATGTAACCACTCGAAAGACAACAAAGATAAAATTAAAGAAATAAAAGGAGGAAGTACAAGGCCAAAAGCCAAACACCCACCTCAAAAAAGCAACAATTAAACAGACAAAAGAAAAATACAAGTGACAAATCAAAGAGCGAAAAAGAAAGCTTCAAGTCAAAGACTAAAAAGAAAGCTTCAGAATAGCCAAGCAATTAGAAAAGGTCTCATTCAATGCTAAGAGAAATGTCAATGCAAACAACATTGAGCAATCAAATTTACTATAGGTAATATCTTTTTTATTCAAGAATAAAAGTATCTTAGAATTAGTTTGTTTATATGTGAAAAAGACTAAATACTTCTTCATATAATTTTCAAGATGTACTTTTTTTTGTATTGGTCGGGTGTATTTAGAAAAATTTAATAAGTTTGTCTTCATGTTTGTTCTAAAATATAAATCTTGAAAGTTTATGAAGGAGCAAAACCTCATTAATTATTAAATCAAATCAATCTTGTTACACATTATTAAGATTATATGAAGCATATAACATGATATAATATGTAAGAGTTTTACAAATTTAATTATGTTTTAAAGTTAAGGTTTATGTTTGACCAAATTTAAATATATGATCAATTTAATATGAATACCAGTAATTTGCTTGAGTAAATATGTTTTGACATTGGTCAATATGAAGGGTACATTATCATACTAAGTAGTATTTATTGTGCAATCTCATGCAAATTGCTAGACTACATTATAAACCTATTCTGTTTAACATAACTCTAATTATGTAATTAACATGCCATGCAAAAGGATTCTCTCGAGTTCAATTAATCCAATTTTTAGACAGTATTTTAGTTCATAATTTTCATAATTAATTTTTTATGTCTTTTAATTTTATCATTCATCATTGCTTAATTTGAATTTGTGTATAAATTATTTATTTTTACTCCTATAAAGTTATTGTAATATCAAACAACCATAATGATATTTATTTGTGTTTGGTTTGGACTCAATTTCACAAGTATATGTTTTTATTATAGTATAATTAAATTAAGAATTAGTTTGAAAAAATAAAGTTATCAAACCCAATAAAATTCATCATGTGGATAGTGAATTTTGCTCGTTAAACCTTAAAATCTAGGTTGATCCAATAAATCATCATCTTTGTCACACCTGCGCGAGAGCGCATGGCGTCATAACGACTCTCCCTGCGAGCCGAGGAATTCATGTCAGGGTTTTATCTTTATTTTTGTGAAAAAAGGAGTTGTCACCTAGTATTATGGCTACTAGGAAACCTAAACTAGTTTTTCAGAGATTCTAAGACAAGAGACTAGTTGCGTAAAGGGAATGTTTTAGCACCCCTAGTACGTCCTACCTAAGATAAGTTGCTTGGTGTTTTGGTTTGTCTTATGATTGCTATGGTATTGATCTTTCAAAAATATGTTGGTTAAATGATGATGGCGTATTATTCTCGTAAAAATATTTTGGATATTTACCACTTAAAGGTTTCTTTATCCAAATATTTACGGTGAATAACAACATATTATCCCCACTAATATTTTGGATATTAACCCCTTTAGGATTTCTTTACTCAAATATCAACAGTGAATAACAACATATTATCCCCACTAATATTTTGGATATTAACCCCTTTAGGATTTCTTTACCCAAATATCAACAGTGAATAATAACAAATTATCCCCGTTAATATTTTGGATATTAAACCTTTTTAGGATTTTTTTACCCAAATATTAACAGTGAATAACATGGATCCCCAAAAATAAGATTTTGATATTTTTGGAATATTGGGCAATATCCATTGGATTTTACAAACATGTTGTAAATCCACAAATGTGAAAAATAATAATTTTTGTGTTTACAAAATCCATGCTAAAACAATGGGAGGGGAGTGAATTAATTCACTCCTCCCCGTATGCTAAACACAAAGATGAATAATAAAAATGGTGGATTTTTAGTGTGACTAACGACATACCGTTAATATTGTTGTGTAGAGAAGGTTGAGGTGGTTCTTCCGGTCATGGTGGCATAAAAAATGGTGGTCTGTGGTGACTGGAGTGGGCGTCAAAAGAGTGCTGCTGGGTTGTTCTTCGTTGTCGTTGGTCGTTGCTTCTTCACCGAGTTGGTTGTCATTCTTGTAGGTGGAGTCGCTGGAGATGAGGAAAGGTCTGCTGGTGCTAATGAGGGTGAAATTGGGTGGCCTGAGCTGGCATTGGAGTTGCTGACTGAGAGGGAGAGAGAGAGACTCGCTGCTGGTTTTAGAGAGAGAGAGAGGGTCGGTTGAGAGGGAGATGCTACAACGTGGGGAATAGAGGGAGACGATGGTGTCAATGCTTGGAGACGAAGAGAAATTCTTTTTTTCTTTGTTTTCTCCTCCTCTCTACTCCAATGCTCTGCTATTCTTTTCTTTTGTTTGTTCTGTCTCTCAATTTTTCTCCTTTTTTTCATCCCTCCAATGCCTTCGAATGGTGCAATTATAGGGGACGGGGCATGCATATCGTGTGGAGTCGCTCCTCCGCCTCTGCACTTTATAGAGGGCTGCAGAGACGTGCCCTGCATTGTTCAGGTGTCAAAATAGTGTAGACACGCTGTAGATTTTGTATTTTTTTGGGGGAAGGTGAAGGTATGATCTAGTCCCTTAATTTGCAATTGTTCTAATTGCATCCCAAATTGGTTTAAACTTTATTTTTTTTTATAATTGTATCTTCGTCAAAATTTCGAGAGCATCCTTATCTTTGCATGTCTTTTTTATTTTGGTCACTGGTTTTCGATTTGCACTATTTAACCCTTCAACTGATCATTAGACTCTCAATTCGTTTAATTTGGCCCTTGATTTTACATAATTGGCTTAAAAAATTCAATTCAATCTCCGAAAATTCCAATCTCGTCAATTTAACCCGAATTAAATTCAAGAACTTGGATTCTCATCAACTAGACCCTTAATAAAATTAATTTGACCAATTTAAAGTATAATTAAGTCCTTGAATTTAATTAAATTCTTTAATTGGACCCTAAATTAATACTGAAACATAATTACACTTTTAAATTGGCCAACGATTAAATCAAATTAGTCCATAAAAATATAATTATATTTTTTGACTTAATTTTTACACAGAGTTATCCAATAATAAATTATTTTAGCCTTGAATCTGTATTTTTCTTCATTTTGGGGCACAAAAGAGGTACGATCGAGCTCTCGAAAACGTTCAAAATTTTCACCTTTATTTTTCTGTCGACACCGATCCCTTGTATTTTATTTTTGTTATTTTTGGATAGATTTGGAGAGTAACCCAAAATTGGGTTATGACAATCTTGATATTAAAAAAATCAAACCATGTTTTTATCTATCATATGGGTTGCTCGCACAAGTTCAAGTTAATTGGAGAAACTCTCGCATGGTTTAATTTTAAATTTGTGTTGATATAAGAGTTAGGTCGGGAGATTTTAAGGTTGACTTGTTGAGCTAAGTTTAATAAAATTTCCAAATAATTTAAGTTGCAATCTAGAATGATCATGTCAATCAATCTAGATCTCATAAATCCATAGAAATATATTGTATAAGTTCAAATTATGGTACATAAACCAAAATAAAAGTATCAATTATTTTTTGTTTGAAGTGACAAGTATATCTCATTACAATTTCAAAAACATATTAAATCATAATAGATTTCATCTCGCTCAAAATCTTGGTCAATTATATTAATTCTATCAAAATTCTAGTCGTAATATATTGGTTCTTTTCTAGCCTTTCTGTTTCGACCAAGTACTATTTTTTTAAATATATTTTCTAGTTTATGGTATCAATCATATCTCTCGGTCTAACAATTTGATTATTATGAAATTATACAAGGATTATCTTGTTATATTGTTATATATCACAAGTTAAAGTTTTAGGGCAACCAATGTTTAGAAAGGTCTTGCCAAACTACTAATGATATTTTTATATTTCTGTTCAAATTCATTTTGATTCAAAATATTTTTTTGTCTATTTTTAGATTGAATTCATCCCAATCTCATCATCCAACAATAGATTTATTGATAATTAAACTTCTGAATTTGTTTTGGTTGGGGTTATTATAGTCTCATTACCTGAGTGTTGAATTTGGAAGGTTTACATGGATTGATCAAATATGTTGTTAGCACAATATTTAAAAAATATATATTATTTTGAATTTTTAAGTTAAATTGCATTTTTAGCTTGCTTTTGAACTCATTGAGTCGATTAGGTCATATCAGTTTACCTCCAGCTTTTTACTTATGTTTAAAATTTGAATTGTATAATTTTAATATTTGTTCAATATATATATATATATATATATATATATATATATATATATATATATTAATTCCAATAGAATTTATCACTCATTTAGAAAATGACCTAAGTTTTTGAGTCTCTTTATTTGTTAAATTCAGGTTTTGAAAAGATACTTTAAAATTAAATTAATCAATTAAATATAATTATGAAATACTCATTTCTTGATATTTTACTTGTTTTGATTGAATATAAACAAGAACACAAGTTGGGATATTTTTCGAAGTTTCCCTACTGGCCACCAAAAACTTTCTATTGCAATTTTTTTTGGGATAAGAATATTATTAAAATTATCAAAACAATCTGCGTGCACTACTCATATGAATCGTGCTAATATATTCCTCTCTTTTTTTTAATTATGTAATGAAATACAATTGAAATTATTATAAAATTCAATGAAATTCATGACCTAAACATAAGTTTGACAAGTTAGGTTGTCAAGCCTGACTTGATCAAATTTATCATTGTTTCAACACTAGAAGAAAGAATGATGTCATCTTGAGGTTGTGAAGCCTGACTTGATCAAATTTATCATTGTTTCAACACTAGAAGAAAGAATGATGTCATCTTGAATTCTTATTAAAAACAAACCATATTTTTATATGTTATTTGAGTTGTCTTTGGATTTATGAAGTCGATAATTCATATCAAAACAACTCTTATGATTTAATTTGAAATTCGAGTAAAAAAAAAATTATCAAGTTGGAAGATTTTGAATATATATATATATACAAATAAAACTTTTTAAAGAGTGCTATACAGTAAACTAGTAAAAGGGACGAACTTAGATTTGAATAGTACTCCTTTTTTTTAATTCTAAACAAAATAAAGGAGAAGAATGATTTCTATGCGGATCATACAGAATCTTGAGCCCACCTAATTTCTCAGTTATTTGGATCGCAAAAACTAAATTAAGATATCCTGCCTTTCAAGATTCATAAAAACTTTTTTTTTAACTCTAAGCAAAATAGAAGGATAGGAATGATTTCTACGTGAATCATACAGAATCCTGAACCCACCTCGGTTTCTCAGTTAACATGGATCGCAAAAACTAGTGGCACCCAATGCTGTTGGCAACTTGAAAGAGTGAAATTAAGATATCCAGCTCTTCAGGATTCATAAAAACTTATTTTAGTGAAATAAAATCTCCCCACTGCTTCATTTGATTCCCTTTTATTTCATGCTATTATTAAATTTCCTGCTCAGATCTTGAAGGCGATATTCTCCACAACCTGCTTATTATTTTTATTTATCGATGGAAGCAGCTTCCACATAAGCAACTGCCACCTTCCCACCGATATCCTTCGCCTTGCATGCATCTACATATACAACTCCATAATCCATGGATGCCATTCACCAAACAAACCAAAGCTTCGCTTCACAAGAAAACCAATGGCGCTCTCTCTCTCACCAGGGGTCCTGGTGCCGCTACTCAAGGTCTCATGACTTGTCTTAGCTGTGAGATAGAAATTCTGCAAGCAAAGAATGTGGAATTCAAGTCTCACGGGAGCCTTTTTGTGAGATACTATCTCTCTACAGGAAACAACAAGAGAGCCCAACTAAACAGCCGAGAGATCTCCGCAAAGGCCGACCTCTTCTGGAACGAGTCTTTCTCATTGCAGTGTTCAGGAACTGAAGACTCCATCAACAGCCTAAAGCAACAAACCGTAGTTTTCGAGCTCAGATGGAGAAACACACATCCAATCCTTGGTAAAGTAAGAGGGTCACAACTCCTAGGCAGAGCCGAGGTTCCATGGAAAACAGTTCTCGAGTCACCAAAGCTAGAAATGGAAAAGTGGGTGAGGATGGTCCCAAACAAGGGCATTGCTCCTGATGATGTCAAGCCCCCTTCAGTGCAGATAGCTATGAGAGTCAGAGTTCCAGCAATGGAGAAGACGAAAAGGAGAAATGGGAGGTTGAAGAGGTGGGATGACTGTGGCTGTTGCAAGGATAGTGGGTGCAGATGCGAAGATTATGATATTGTTGTCCTAGTGGCTGCTCTGGAAGCACTATAAGCGCCGAGGATTGGCGAATTAAGTACCCACTTGCTACTTGGTTCGAGGATTCTTTTCTGATTTCTAATTGAACATTTGGAAATTTTGTTAAGGTAGTCATGAGTGTACAGGCACGATCAAGATTGAAATTAATTTATTGGACTCTTCAAAAGTAGGGTTTGTTTTCCGAAGCACCTGGGGTCATGTAATTGACTCTTTATGGTCTACTGTTCTGTAATATACGAGAGCTAACTCGACATGACATAGAGTGTCACAGGGTCAATTCTCTTGTCAAAAATTTAAACCGGCGCGGCAATCTAACCCTGCTAGATTGGCTTTTTTGCTCACCAATTTATTGGTGTTTGTCAATAACTAGTTTGTACCATAAACTCAAGAGTTTCGCCACTCTTTTAATATTATAAATAAGCGGAATACACAAGTAAACTCGAACAAGCACATGCACATAAGAAATTACAGAAATTCATCCATAGATTTTCATTAACTTAAAAGGGTATAGACAAGTCCTTTTATGTGAGTGTTATATATATCTGTTCTACCCCCAAAACTTGCATGCTACTCTCATAGTTGTTGAATATAATTTCAATAGTTGTTGAATATATATAAATATATATCCTATACAACGAGTACTAACACACAAGATTATAGCAGAAATTGACTTCCCTAAACCTAGAGTATGACAGGCCAGTTTTCCCCCATAGCAGAAATTGTCAATAACTGCTCCACACTGTTGTATCTCCCTTAGCCTACCACACAACAAACTAGTTGTCTAACCTGCCAACTCACACGCTACCAGAATAGGTGTGCTCGCATGCCTTTGGACTGTCCATTGTTTAAAGTCTACACTCTTGTTAGACCAACGCTAATAAGTCACTATTGTCAAATTGTGAGACGTACACTGTTGATGATTCAGTTGATGCCCATGCACGCTGATTCTCACATAGACGTGTCAATGCAGGTGTTTTTTTTCGTGAAGTCTTGGATTATCCCATTGTCCAGACTTATCGCCGGCCCCTATTGTAGATTTTATCGATGCTGCTGATTTAATCGATGCTGCCAAACTCATTAATGTTGTCAGGTTCAACACTGTCTCATTGTGTCTTCCTAACACTATTTCTCGTCAGCTTTCCCTAGACAAATTTAGCTCAGTAATGGACTTGAGTCCATAAATACATGATTTTTGAGCAAGTTTGTCAATTTCATTATTCAACAACGAGTTTATTACAAATTAAACTTTATAATCTGATTTGAATTGTTTTATTTAAGGTTATCATGATCGTATAATGCATGTCACACATTTGAAAATTTAACCCCAGTTGATTCAATATATATATTGTTGTTTTAATATTTTTTAAGATGTCAACTTGATTTTGTTTAGTTAAACTATATTTTTATTAATTTTCCATGTTATCTTTGAACCCATCAAATCGGTCGAGTTATATCAATGCAACTCTTATTTTTTACTTATGTTTGAAATTTAAATTGCACAATTCTAAATAATTTTATTTTTGGATTTGAACTTTTTTTCTTAAGTTAATATATTTATGTGTGTGTGTAAATATAAACAGTACGATCCTAAAACGAAAAGTCGAAATGCTTCAAAATCAAAATATTTTATTCCAATTAAAAAAAACATGAACCGAAACAAAATTTACAACCTTGCTTTTGAGAGTGGTATAATATGTTTCTTGGCAATATGGAAAACTTCAACTATAATTTCTATTTGTAAGTGAAGACATGTGGAATATTGATCCTGTGTTGTTGAATTATTATAAAAGCAGGACTCAATCAAAAACATTGTTTGATAGTTGTGAGATATTGATCCATACATCAAAAATTTATACAAGAACAATATTCTTCAAATTTCAGCATGAAATTTGACAAACATTGTCTCAAAGAATTATTGATGCATGAATTCAGGATACACGTCATGTTTTCAAACTAACAATAATCATAGTGTATAGTTTGATGCCATTAATTCTTATATAATTTGTAGTTGTCACAAGTTTAAGACAAATGGTTTACTGTGTTGTCATTCTCTATGAGTCTTACGAATAGATTTAAGGGTTTTCTATTATCCCCTTATAATATATTCTTAAAAGATAACAAAGAATGAATATCTAGGACTTGATTTCAGAAATTATATTTATTATAAAAATAGCACTTCTGCATCATCAACTATACTTCATTTAAATAAGTTAATGAGGGGAGTCTTTGTTGTGTTAAGTGTTGTTGCTATCTCAAAGATATGTCAAAGTATTATGTATGAAATCAAGGTTCAAATTACAAGATTGGAAAGTTCTTTGAATGAAATTAGTAATGACTTTAAGAACATAGATGATATTAAACTTTGACCCCTCTTGTATTAGTTGTGAGAAATTGGTGTTGGATCATGTAAGTACTATCCCTTTTGTTTTAGCTCAAAGATGCTTTATGAGTTTTTTGTTGTGTTTTTATCCTTTTTGTTTTTAGTTATTATGAGGTTGAATAAGATGAAACATTAATCATCATTCTTTTGATTGTTATGTTGAAAAACTTGCATTTTTTTTTCAATTAATTTTTCCTTTTGATTTCTTGCTTCAACATTAAGAGGTTGTTTGGGAGGGCGATTGTACCGCCGTTTCTCCCAAATTTGAATTTTGTTTCATTTTTGGTTTTTAAAATCATTTTGATGTGCTGATATCAAAAATGATTTTTAGAAAATAAAAAAAAATCATTTTGATGTATTTTTAAATGAAAATCACTTTCAAGAGCAATCACAAACGCAACCGCCCTCCCAAACAGGCCCTAAATTGATTGAAAATTGAACTTTTTAATTAAGTCCATATCTAGAATTTCATAGGTTGTAAATTTAAAAGATTAGTCAAGATTGAGGAGATTCATCCATATTTACTAGGAAGAAAATTTAGATTTATATTGTTAAATTAGTCGAGCTTATTAAATTCAATCAAATAAATAACCCACGTCTTGAATTTTTCTTACATATTTGAAAATGTTATCATTACCTAAACGTTGTACAAGTCATCTATGTAAGAGTGTTTGGAAAAAAAAATTCAAAAAAAAATGATTTTGATTTTTGCTTCAAATTATTTTTTTTTAGTTTTTTATATCATTTTGATGTCCTCATCTCAAAAATAATTTTTAAATATATATATATATATATATATATATATATATTATTTTAATATATTTATAAGTAAATTTTTTTTAAAAAACAATCACAACCATACTCTTAAACACCCCTAACTACATATAAAACAATGATGGTATCCTTTTAATATCAAATATTGCATAAAAAAAGGATATTACCTATGGTAAATTTGAATGCTCAATACTGTTTCCATTGAGATTTCTCCCAGCATCAAATACGACCTCTTCTTTTTTGGTTCTTTGATTTGTCACTTATATATTACTTTTGTTTTTTTAATTGTTGCTTCTTTTTCGAGGTGGGTGTTTGGCTTTTTGCCTTGTACTTCCTCCTATTATTTCTTTTATTTTATCTTTGTTGTTTTTATGGTAGTTACTTGGTTTATTATGATGCCTCAAGAGTAGGGTTAAGATGTGTTTTAATGTAGCATGACAAAGGTTAAGACTTACCATCCATTATCTCAAAAAATATTTCAAATAACCATTTAAAAGAAATTCGAGTTTTATCACACAAAAATGCACATAAAAAAAATATATTTTTCCAATGGTTATTTATACCCATAAATGGTGCACAAACCATGTTATACTTATTTGTGCGATATGTGGTATCAAATTTTAGCACATTACCAAGAACTTCATAATGTGATTTATACACTCCATACCTCCATAACAAATTCATTAGCAAACCATCCTCATATGTTTTGATGGCATAAAAAATTAGAGTCTTATGCTTGCATACTTTTACGAAATTAAAAACACTTTGAGAATCTACTCTAATAATCAAACATCTCCTACATTTCTGTAAGCAATTATGACAATTTTGCTCTGTAATACCTATATTTTGTGTAGCTTAACCTTCATTAACAATATAATTGTAAGCTTTCTTTACTTTTATACTAGTATCTACCATAGAACCAATAATACTTTACTAGTTTGGGGTATTTTTTAACCTGAGGTAATGAAGTGTCTTTGACTAGACTCAATCATCATGTGATTATAATCATCATTCAATATGATAACTTATATATATTTCCTTAGTAACCTTAAACACAACATATGTTTTACACCCACATCTATATTCTAATCTCTTTTATTCTTTCCTCATAAGAATTGACAATTTTAGAACACCTTTTCACATGAATAAACAAATTCTCGATGAGATACATTGCCATATTTATTATAATATTATTGGCCTCTCCTCACTCCAAAACCTTTTTGAAGTGAATAAACATTATAGATATTGTAAGCATGATCATTTGGAAGAAAAATCTACATTCACATGATGTATATTTGCAATCTTTAATGTATCACTCTCATGCACACCTATATTGTTAAAATAGGTAAAAAAAAGTTAATACTAATTTAAGCTATCATGCATTCAAAAACTAAATAAATAAATAAGAGTATTATTTGAATTAGTACACACTAACCTTCTTTTTGCATCAAATTTTTACTAAAAGTTGAATCCATCATTTTAGTGCATATGTATCAAATTCTATTTTAGTTGATATCCTTAGTTTAGTTTTGAAACAATTATCAATATTCTTGCCTTATACCATGAGGGAAAAACAAAGAATAGACAAATAAAGCATTCCATATGTTTCACTTGACCAATTTGAATTATAAAAAATGATAAGTAACATGATAATAAAAAGGTAATATTAAAACAAATCTTAAAAAAAATCAACATAACCCGACAACTCTTGGCATGCTAGAGAGATTGCTTGTTACCTTTAATAAAATTTAATAATATAAAATCCAAACTAAAATCATACAATTAATGTCATATTTCTAATGTGTTTATGCACTTGAATTATGCTAGGAGAAATATGTAAAAGCTACACAAATGTTTATGCCTTAGAATCTTATACAAAAACCATGAAGAGTTTGTTTTGGATTTTTTTTCTTCATAGCCTATCGATGTTCATTACTGAAATTACAAGCGACTCTTTAATAATTATAATTATTATCATTAAGATTTTGGAAATCAAAATTAATATAGAAGTACTTTTATGTATCTTATAATCTATTTTTGGCTTATCAAGTGGCTTGAAAACTCTACAATTTCTCCCTATAGAAGTCACACCATGAAAATGATCTTGGTTCCAATCTAACTAAGTGAATAAAACTTATTGTTGTTTCATGCTAATTTTAAAAGGTAGGTTAATTAACATTACAATGTTCTTGCATATGTGTATATATATTTTAAATTTCCAGCATATTTGAATAAAAAAGCAAGTTGTCTTGATAAATTGATTATATTTCTATTATAGTTTGATAATGAAGAGGATAAAGCTCATAATTTCCAAAACTAACATCTTAGATTTATAAATCACATTTTCTGCTTGCTAGAAGAGGGAAACATAGTTTAATTACACTATAAAGTCACCATGAATCAACCAATTTTGGAGCCACAATAAATGCTAGAAATGGAAAAGTGGGTCACAATTATTTTTAATGATATGCCATGTTAATGAGTGAAACTAAACGGTAACTAATAAGATTTCATTAATTATAGCTTGAATATCATAAAATTTCTAGAAAAAAATCATATAATTAATCTCTAATAAAGATTAAATAATATATTTGATGCCAAACAAATAATTAATATAAGAGCAATACTAGAATAACTCTAGGACCTCACTGCTAGGTTAAGTAACATAAAATAATTTTATATTAATTTTTAAACATATGTAACTAACCAGAAATAGGTTACAAGGGCTGTAAAAAAATTAATTTAAAATGCACACGCACTAGAAATTTGATTAGACCACTGGGGCGCCGCACCAAATTGAAAATTAAAGGTCGAGAATTGTTAAATAAGTATCAAAGTGTAATAGTCTGAAAACTTTAGGGATGTATACTCTTCCTCTAAAAAATGATTGATGGCTTCAAATTTCAAAAAGAAATAAAAAAATCAAATTTGAAATCTACACCTGTCTATATCTTAAATATCTGTCAAACGGAACACATGCACCATCACTGACAGTGGCCTAGAGATTTTCAAAAAGCAAAGACTGTAAGCAATGGAGAGAAATGCAGCCGTGAGGAAGCCACACAGTTCCACCGCCGATCTGCTGACATGGAAGGAGGCTCCTCCCTCTGCCTCTACCCCGTCCTCCTCCTCCTCCCACCGCCCTCACCAGGTAACTACTGCTTCACATTATTAAATTTTACATCCTTTATCATCGTTATTCTATAACATACTCTTTTCTTTCCTTCTTATTTTCTATCTGATCTTTTGATGCATTATTTCCCAGCCGTCTGATAAAATCAGTAAAGTACTGTTTGGAGGCCAGGTCTCTCAAGAAGAAGCAGAGAGTCTCATGAACAAGTAAAGATCCTCCCTTTACTATATATTGGTTTTTGTGCCTTTCAAGTTTTAAGATTTTTTAAGGTTCCTGTTTTATTATGTAATGAATAGATTTGTGCTCCCCCCCTCTATTGGAATCAGATCTGTTGCTGCATTTTCTGTTTCAAGGCTGTTAATGATTTTCATAAGCAAGTAGATTTGAAGTTTTGGAAAAAAGAAAGAAAATTGATTGATGGGTTTTGGAATTCATGAAGGGCAACTTCATTAATGATTGAAATAGGAGTAGTCTCTTATTGTAAAGAGAGTTAATGTGATATCAAATATGGCAAGCGATTTAATTTCTTGAAAATAGAACTGTTTTTGCCTCTCATTTTTTCCTCTTTAAGAAAAAAAGAAAATGGTTGGTGTGTTTCCTTCTGATAGGAAGTTATAGTTAATTTCTTTGTGCCAGCTCACAAGGGTCTCAGATAATTTGCAGCCATACTCTGTAATATTTAGGATGGTGGTTCTTCAATATGCTACAGAGCGATTATAGATAGGTGACCAGGTTGATAGATGCTTAGGTTTGGAACTCCCCGTTAAAATTAATAAACTTTTGAGGTTTTGATAATTCTTCAAAACAAAAATTTGATCTTTTACTTGTTTTTATTAAAGTTAAATAATTGCATTGATTTTACTCGTGCGTTTAACTTTATTTGCAAATTAACATCTTTTATTGATTGGCATAGTCTTGTTGTTTTAGAAAGGTAGATTGGCCTGTCTTTTAGAAGGACTCTGGACAATGTAGTTCTGGTTTCCAAGTAAACTAAAGCCCGTCTTCACATACAGAGATATAAAGCACAGTCATTTTTTCCTTGCATCTAATGGGTTCCGAGCTTAGCAACGGTTGAGTTTTGCAAATAAGGGTTATTTAATAAACCGAGTTGGTTGTTCATGCATGCTTTCTCTTAGCCATCTGAATCATTCCCTTCACTGTTTTCTGTAGAAAGCCTTGTTCTGGGTATAAATTAAAGGAGATGACTGGCAGTGGGATATTTACTGATCAGGATGGTACATCTGAATCTGGTGATGTTAATCCTAATAACAAAACTACTGTGCGTGTTTATCAGGTACATACTTGGTTATCTTCAAAACAAAGTTCATTATCACCATTTGTAATCACTTTTATATTGAACGTTAATCTTGATGGCTATTCTCCTTTGGTGTTTGCAACTGTTGGATTTTCAGCAAGCAATGACTGGAATGAGCCAAATATCATTTAGTACCGAGGAGAGCATCTCCCCTAAGAAGCCTACCTCTATCCCAGAAGTGGCAAAGCAGCGCGAGTTAAGTGGGACGTTGCAAAATGATGCTGATATGAAGAGCCAAAAGCAAATATCAAATGCTAAATTCAAGGAGATTAGTGGGCATGACATTTTTGCCCCCCCTTCTGAAATTGTTCCCCGTTCACTGGCTGCAGCACGCACCTTGGAAACAAAAGAAAACAAAGACACTGGGGAACCTGCACCTCGAAACATTCGCACATCTGTCAGGGTTTCAAACGTGAGTGTCTAATTTCACGTGTTGATAAATCCTTTCTCGTATTTGATTATTCATTGATCAATATTATTCTAGTTGGGAGTTGCAGTTAATCTCATGTTGTTGTGTTCTACACAGCCACCATCTGGGGTGTTTGAGCAAAATGTTGGGTTGTGAAAAAAGGAACAGTGACTGAGCACTTCCTATCATGTGTCAATTCAAAAGGGACTAGTAAAATGCAAAGTGTTAATGTTGGTGCAGCAGCTCAATTCTTTCAAGCTTGTTAAATGCTGCAATAGGCTCCTACAATGAGTAGACGTGTTGCCTTATCATGCATCCTTCTTATATCTTAAAAGATCTCTGAACTTTGTCATTTCAATTTTTTTGTTCTGGCACAAAATCTTGTGGATGCTAAGTTGCACTTTTATCTCCTTTCTACACTTCTGTTCTTTTGATCAATATAACACGAACATATTCTTCCTTTTAATCCCTAAATATGATCATATCCATCTCCAGTTTCCATGCCACCTTCAAACATGCTAGAAAGCACGTGTGCATAGTAATTCTTATACTACTGACTAGGGTTTCTATCAGTGGTTTTTATTTGTAATTGCAAAAATCAACTTTGACAGTGCAGTGACCATGTAATGATCTTTAATTTTAGCTATTCAATCCTAACTGAATTTTGTAGCCTGCTGGAGGTCAGAGCAATATCCTGTTTGGTGAAGAACCAGTCATGAAGACAGCAAGGAAAATACACAACCAGAAGTTTAATGAGCTGACAGGCAATGGCATTTTCAAGGGAGATGTTCCTCCTGGATCTGCCGAAAAACCACTAAGCACGGCAAAACTGAGAGAAATGAGCGGCAGCGACATCTTTTCTGATGGAAAGGCAGCATCCAGAGATTTTCTTGGTGGTGTTCGCCAGCCCCCTGGTGGTCAGAGCAGCATTGCATTAGTATAATTGTGCTGCAATCTAGCTGCATTACGAGAGGAATGTTGATCTATATGTTATCCCTAAGTGAGTGTTTTGTTCTGACTGGTGAAATGCCCTCTGGGTTAGAATCAGTGTAATCCTTTTAACGTTCAGATTAAAAGGCTGGTTTGATGGCTGATTGCATGCTTACAATCTTGTTATTCTCTGAACTTTTTTCCTACTTCAGGACCACGCTCCATGATTGAAATCCCAAATAAAAACGAAACTCGCATCCAAATTATGATTGTAGCTGAAGAAGCCAAGCTTGGCACTGTAAACAATCTTAGGGTAAGATTTACTAGGTTGTGCCAGTTGCAGTTGATGTTTGTACTATCAATCTGATTTAAACCATCATATTATTACCTATAATATAAACGGCGTGGGCAAAACAGTACATATATATATATATATATATATTCTTTTGGTATTTTTTAGACAAAAATGATTCATATTTTATGTATTTGTACTTTTAGATTTTATTTTTTACTTATCGTTTTGAAATTTTAATCTATGTTGGTGTCAAACTATAACCCAATATCTTGTATATTTTTTAGAGATCATCGAATCGAATATATATCTTACAATAATAGACTTTCCGCACCTAATATACACATAACGGTAACTCTGCACCACTTATAATTGAATACTTAACAAATAATAGTCGTGAGTAACGGACAATAAGTTGTCCATTGATGACCTCTCAAATTGATGCGGGATGTTCAATCAGCATCAATTTACGATGTAGGAAACAATGTCGTTGACGTGTGAGGGCTTTGGTGAAGATATCAGCAATTTGCAAGTCGGTGGATATATGAGGAAGAGTAATAACACGAGCGTCGTAGGCTTCACGAATAGAGTGACAATCCACCTCAATATGCTTCGTTCGCTCATGAAAGACGAGATTAGTCAGTAATCTGAATAACACTCAGTATTATCGGCGTGAGAGGTGTAGGGTCGATGATGTAAAAATTAAGCTCATCAAGCAACCCTCGAAGCCAAATGATTTCAGAGCAAGCAAGAGACATTGCCCGATTCTCAGATTCTGTAGAGGACTTAGATACTCGATCCTGTTTCTTACTCTTCCAAGAGATCAATGCATCTCCTAAGAACATACACCAATCGATTCACGGATCGACGAGTATCTCGCACAACTCGCCTAATCCGCATCGCTATAAGCTGTAAGGCGAAGAGGGTTGTTTGTAGGAAAATATAACCCACGAGCCACCGTGCCGTGAACATAGCGTAAGATCTGATGAACAACAACCAAATGAAGATGGCGAGGAGCTTGAAGAAACTGACTGACTTGTTGTACGACAAATGAAATGTCTGGTCTAGTAATGGTGAGATAAACAAGGCTGCCTACCAATTTTCGATATAAACTGGGATCAACAATTAAGTCACCCTCTTCTTTACGAAGCTTGATATTCACTTCCATAGGAGTATCAACCGAAGTAGCATCTTGTAGACCAGCTGTAGCCACCACATCACTAGCATACTTATGCTGAGTTAGAGAAATGCCCGAGGAGCTCAATGCACTTCAAGACCAAGAAAATAAGTGAGGGACCCAAGATTTTTCATATGAAATGTTTCTGAAAGATGAGTTTTGAGTTGATCAAGGAGAGCTGAATCTGAACCCGTAATCACAATGTCATCAACATACACCAAAAGAACAACAATACCCATGATCGATTTCCAAAGGAACAAGGAAGTATCATGCTTGCTCTGTTGGAATGAGAACTGTAGTAAAGTGGTGCGGAATTTATCAAACCATGCCCTTGGAGCCTGTTTGAGACCGTAAAGAGAGCGACGAAGCTTACACATATATGAAGTCGGAGAAGAAAATAATCCCGGAGGCGGCTTCATATAAATGCATTCCTTAAGATCCCCATGAAGGAATGTATTTTTGACATCCATCTGATGTAGCGGCCAATGACTAGAAGCGACTAGAGCCGGAATCAAACGCACGAGTAGTCATTTTAGCCACTGGAGCAAACGTTTCTTCATAATTGACCCCATATTCCTGATGATTCCCAAGCACAACAAGCCTGGCCTTGTAACGGTCTAAACTGCCATCAGATCGGACTTTGACTGAATAAACCCACTTGCAACCCAGGGGAATAATAGATGACAGACATGGCTCAATGTCCCAAGTGTGATTAGCCTCTAGAGCAATTATTTCTTCCTGCATAGCCTGTCGCCAACAATCATGCTTGGCAGCTTGTGAGTAGCATGTAGGTATATCAAAATTAGACAGTGCAATAGTAAGAGCTGAAATTGAGTTACCAAAAGTGGGAAACCCATACCTATCCGGGGGTACGGACACGCAAGATGAGTGACGTACCTGGGTTCCGTGGTTCATCATTTGTCTGAATGTGGAGTGTGGGAGAATCGGATATCAAGTTAGCCGCTGGAGGAGACTGTGGGCGGGAGCGTTTTGTATACACAATACCTGGTTTAAAGCGAGAGGTGACTGGATGAAGATCAGATACTTGTGACTCAAATGAAGGGAGGACCACAGTAGAAGGAGAGGACACATAGGAAACCGGAAAGAATAGTTTATTCTATAAAAAATAACATTCCTAGAAATACGTATGCGTCGTAAAGTAGGATCATAACAGACAAAGCCTTTTTGGCATAAATTATATCCCAAGAATGCACAGCGTACAGATTGAGCAGATAATTTATGTCGCTCATGAGATGGTAAGTGAGCAAAACAGACACAGCCGAAAATACGAAGATTATCATAACTAGGTTTTTTGGCAAACAAGCGAAAAAATGGAGACTCCATTTGTAAGGCTTGAGAGGGTAAGCGATTAATCAAGTAGGTAGCGGTTTTTAGAGCTTCAACCCAAAACATGGAAGGAACAGAGGATTCTAACAAGAGAGTACGTACCACATCAAGAAGGTGACGATTTTTTCGTTCAGCTACTCCATTCTGTTGAGGAGTAGCAGGACATGAACGTTGATGAATAATACCATTAGATGCCAAGAAAGCCTGAAACTCAGTAGACAAGTATTCACCACCAGAATCCGTGCGGAGTGTTTTAATAGTAGTAGAAAATTGATTAGCGACATATGCTAAAAACTCAGTGAAGATACGATAAACTTCAGATTTAGAGCGAAGACAATAGACCCAAGTAAATCTGCTATAATCGTCAATGAATGTCACATAGTATTTGAATTTTTCATGAGACTCGACCGGGGAAGGTCCCCAAACATCACTATGAATAAGATCAAAACAGTGGGAAGCGCGACTAGCATGCAAAGGAAATGGTAGAATTTTGCTTTTACCAATTTTGCAAGGATCACACTCAAGAGATAAAGAAGGATATGCTTTATTACCAAGAAAACCAGAGTTCAATACATGAGATAAAATCTGATTATTGGGATGACCTAAACGACGATGCCACACCATACTAAGAGCAGGAATTTTAGTACAAGCAAAAGACTTAATGGAAGGAAATGTTGGAACAGGTAAAAATAGTGGAAACAAGCGCCCCACTTTAGGTCCCCTCGCGATCAGCTTCCCCGATACCTGATCCTGCACAACACAACCAGCACCAGAAAAATGAACATTACAATTATCATCAACTAATTGTCCAACCGAGATAAGATTCGAGGAAAGTGTAGGAGCAAGAAACACATTCGTGAATGTAGAAGAGGCATCACCAACAGCAGTAATGGGCAAGAAACTACCATTGGCCGTCTGAATAGCCGATTGACCATCATAGGGCCGAACACGACTCAAGACAGTAGTAGTATGTGTCATGTGATTTTCTGCCCCCGAGTCTATGTACCAGAGTTTAGTAGAATTTTTACCTCGCAACCCTATGGCAGATAATGCAGAAATTAGCATTTGTTGCACCATTTCTGGTGTACAATAATTTCCCGCGGGAGGTGGAAGAGTGGAGATACCACCTGAAGAAGAGGCATGTGGAACATAATTTTCAGCTTGAGGCACATGAAGAGAGGCATGAAATGCTCTGGCCTGACGATTCTGAGGACGGATACGACATTCTTTAATAATATGACCCTTTTTCTTACAATAAGAGCAGAATTTCTTAGGACAATTGGCAGCAATATGTCCATATCCCTTGCAACAGAAACATTGCAAGTTTTTAGAAGGCATAGATGATCCTTGCCCGTGAGCAACATACGCCATTGTTGCTAGCCCAGAACTACCAAGAGAGTGCTCTAATATAGCTTGAGTACTAAGTCGTTGTTCTTCGCGAAGCAACTCACTGAAACAGATGTCAAGCGAAGGAACAGGAGATCGATTCAGTAAAGAAGACCGGACTGATTCAAATTCTGGTCGCAATTTCATAAGAAATTGATCTCGTCGGCTATTTTCATGAAGACTCTAAATTGTTGAAAGAGTGGCAATAGGGACATTTGCTGTAACCAAATCAGAATATTCATGCCAAAGAGTTAAAAATGCAGAGTAGTAGTCCTGAATAGAAAGATTTCCATGTTGAAACATGGCAATAACATGTTCTAGCTGAAATCGACGAGCACCATCAACTTGATGATACACTTGCTTCAAGTGCTTCCACATAGATTGAGCAGTACGATGTGCTCGCAAATTTGGAACAATGTGTGGTTCCACTGAACTAAGAAGCCAAGACATAATTCGGGCATCAAGCACACCCCAAGAGGAAGAGTCCTTAGGTACTTTTGTTGTATCATCTTTTGGGGCAGCATCAGTGCCATCAATATGGCCCCAAAGATCTTTTCCTAGGAGGAAAAGTTCAAATTGAAACGCCCAGGTAGAGTAATTTTCCCCCGAAAATTTGGCACATATAGGTGCTGAATCCATCTCAAGTAAATGCACAATTAATAATAAAAAAAAAAATTACCCACAGATCAGCCCATGGAAAAGAGGCCCACCACAAAGCCTAGAAAAAAAAGCTGGAAATTTGACAGACCCAGGCCAAAAGAAAGCAAAGGCCCACATATCAGCCCACAACAGAAGCCCACAACAGCAAAAAAATATCAGCCCACAGATCAGCCCACAGATCAGCCCACAAATATCAGCCCACAGATCAGCCCACAACAACAAAAAAATATCAGCCCACAACAGCAAAAATATCAGCCCACAACACCTACAAATTGTCCCACAATTAAGCCTACAGCCGTGGCTCAGAAGCAGAAAAAAATAACCTTTTAGCTGTAACTGACGTCGTCTTCTTCACCACGATTCCAAACCAAGAAGAACAGTAACCTCAACACAGCGACGATGCTCAGCTACCGAAGAGACCACCACAGAATTTGCTGGCTACTACAGAGAGAACCGAAGTTGTCTCTGCAACCCAGAAATAGAGGAGCAAACACCACTCAACCACCACAGGAGCACCGCCAAACACCACCACAAAGAAGACCGAGGGTCACAACCACCACAGAAAAAACACACACCTGAGAGGCTCCGATTTTCCCAGAAGAACTTAACTCGTAAAGTCGGAAACTTCTTCTCAAATCTCTCCTCTTTTTTAACAGAACCACCTGAGATTTTGACAGAAACCAAGAGATGCTTAACAAAGATTACTATACAAACCGAGAGAGCTCTGATACCATGTCAAACTATAACCCAATATCTTGTCTATTTTTTTTAGAGATCATCGAACTGAATATATATCTTACAATAATAGACTTTCTGCACCTAATATACACATAACGGTAACCTGCACCACTTACAATTGAATACTTAACAAATAATAGCTGTGAGTAACGGACAATAAGTTGTCCGTTGACGATTGGTTACATTGTATTTTATTTCTAAAATTTTTATTATTATTTTCCGGTTCCAAAAACATTGTAGCAATCTATTTTTGAGGTGGTGAGCGGGTTTATGAGGTCGAGACAAAAATTTCGTTTGAGAGATTGGGGTTCAAGTCTCACTCTTGACTGATTTCTATTTTACTTAAAAATATGATTAATTTTTTAATGATGATGATAATTTTCTTGCTTTTTAATGATGATAATTTTATGTTTTTGATTTTGTTGAAATCTACTAAACGGATAAATTTATAATGATTTAAAATTTATATATTTTATAGAAAACTTGCACTTCAAAGAAATTTTGTACAGATTTATTATTTTGACCAAAAATATATTATAAAAACATTTAATATTTTTTTGTTGAAAAAATATAGTAACCGCTTCATGACAGTGCGGGGCATTAGCTAGTTTCGGATAAATATTGTCTCTTGACAATTTTCTTTAAACAAGTGTCCAATTTTTAGATTGTGTCTTGAGCTGATTTTTTTCCACACACGTGCTAGTAAAATTGAATTTACTTTCAAAAATGTTTATAAAAAAACTTTTTGTTCAAGAAGAATCTTTTTAAATTTTCTTATACATTGAATATTAACAAAATAAAAAGTAAATGATTACTAAAAATAGAAAATAATTTGGAATGAATTTCAAAATGTTGTTCAGGGTGATAGAAAAATCATATAAATATGTTTGTTTAATTTACAATTTCTATTGTCACAATGTTTATATTATCATTAAATTTAATCATAAAATTATGATTTGAAAGTCATCATCTAATATTATGGTTATTAGTAAATCTATGGTGTACAAGAGTTTAAAAAAGAGAAAATGTTGTGCATGAGTAAAATACATCACTTTAGTGCACCCTGCATATGACAACTTGCATTATTGATTAATTGTTAGTTTAAATTGTGTTTTTATCTTATCCGGTTGAAGCCTAATTGCTTTAAAGCCTATTACTTTTATTTCTTACTTTGTATTTTTAATACTAAAAAGTATATTTTATAGTGTAATTTTACATCTTAAATATTAAAATCTATAACTAAATTCTAACACTTATTGCTATTAATTTATTTAATTTAATATAACGAGGATGCATTACAAAGTAAAATCCATACCCTAAATATTAATTTGTGAAGTTTTATGGGATTAATTAATCCTTATTGTTTAAGGCCTTATTACAAACAAATTGTTTTTGTGTGATTTTTGCAATTTTTCCAAATCCCAATAGATAATTTGTTACGATATTTATTTGTATTCTTAAAATATGATTTCTTTTATATATAAATATGCATGAAAACCTGTAGAATTTAAAATTTGGCTGTATGCAAAAAAACAAATTTTAGATTTTTTTGAAATATGAAGGAAAAAGAGTATTTTTAATATTAGACTAATATCTTACAATATAAGTCTATAACCCTCATATTAAGTGAAATGACTGAAAAAATATGAGAGACCTCTAAATAATTTTAAAATAATCCCTGAATTGTTTCAAAAAAAAATTGTAAATTATTTGACGGTTTGTTTGGATAAAGAACAAAAAATAAGAGCACAAACTAGAAAATTAGTAGGGCATGTTTGTCAAACACTTTCTTAACTGAAAATAAGAGGCTTAAAAATTGTCTTAAGACTGTATTTGACAAACACGTCTTATGGCAAAATATTGTATTTTTTCTTTGATAAAAATTGATCATTCCAAACGCCACCTTATTGAAAAATGGGCCCAGCCTAGCCACATAATCTAGGCTTCCTATCCCAAAGACCCAAGCCCAAAAACATAAGCGAAACCATATAAGATCAATTATGGAAAAATGTTTGAATTTACTTGAGAAAACAAAGAACCTGTAAAGAAACCTAGAAACAAAGATTAAAAATAGACAAAATCAAATTGAAATGAAGGCGCAGATAATAAAATGAAGATAATTAATCATAAAAAATAGATTAAAGATCAAAAGAGTTGCACGTAAATATAAGAATCATCAATTGATCGAAATTAACAGTGACATAATGCAAAGTTCAACGAATGAATGTCAACTTAGAAAATTCACAAAACCTTGGAACCCAAGAAAAGGTCCCCCCAAACAAAAAAAAAATACTAAAGGGAAAATCACGAAGCAAAAGCAAAAACCTTAAGGACAATAAGCATATAAATCTTCTCCCTATGTATAAACATTGTTTCATTGATGATAAATATTGTCAAGGTGGGAAGGTTAAATCGGGTTGATCCGAGTTAATATAAGCATAAAAATAGTTATTATCATAGTTCAAAAACTAACTTTTGGGTTGGTTTGGGGTTTTGGGGTAAGACTTAGATTACAGAGTTACGAGGGTCAACCCAGGTCATATATATGGATAAATATGGTTATTATCATAGTTTTAAAATTTAAATTGGGAGTCAACTCAGGACAAGGCCTGAGTCAGATCAAGAGGGTACACCCAAGTTTTTTTTTTCTAAAAAAAAGCGCCAAAACAACCTCATTATGCCCCAAAAATTAAGAAAAACACAATGGTTTTTTTACATGTGTTTTATCCTAGATTGACTCGGGTTTTTTTATCTGGCCATATCAAGTCAAACCAATTATTTCTTAATGTAGAACCTGTCTAGACCTCGGATGAATTTGTCAAGTTGATTATGAGATAAGGTTATTATAATATTATTAATTTAAACATTCAATATAAACTTAAAAAAATTAAAATATATAAATTTGATAATTATACTACAAAATAAAGATAAAATATTTTATATATATTATTTTATCTTGTTTATTCATTATATATAACCAAACTTGATACATAAATAGGTTAGTATACCATATCAAACACAATTACATTCGTGTTTCATTTTACGCTAAGGTGGTTTTAGATTGTCCCTCTTCAATTTGGGACGTCAACGATTTGTATCCTCACAATGTATTTAATCATTTTGTTACAAATATTTTCAAACATATAGATTTAGGTCTTCTAGCATTTAAGAGATCTCATTCATATGATAAAAGAGGCTAATGGTATCTCAAAGAATATGATTGGAAATCTAGAGGAGATAAGGTATTAACTTCACTTTTTGCTAACCTGCAAGAATCTTTAATAATCTTTACTGGTGTTTGGCTATTTGTTTTGCAGTCATCATCATGCAACAATTCATTAAAGGAAGGAAAATTTTGTGGAAATTTTTCAAGTATTTTTATGCAAAAGAACAATGTTTGTGTTTTTTCTTTCCCTTGCATGACATTGCTTGATAGAATGATCTCTTACTTTATATTAAGGTTGTCAATTTTGTTTTTGTTAGTGCTCTGTTTTTTCAACTGGAACCGAATATTTCGGAGTATTTAACACGCCGTTTCGGGTTGTACTTGTTTATGTATATATATAATTAAATATATTTATTCAAAAAATATTTAGAATGATGCAATTTAATCTAAAAAAAACACAATAAAATGATTTTTTCTCAATAAAATTATGAGCATGTATAATATAATGAGAATATTATCATCAATGTCGCAAGGTCATTATATTCTATGATTGCTTTGAGATTTTAACATAGTATATTAATATGTCAAAACACTTCTCGTAAAATTTTATCTCCATCTAACGGTCAGATTAAGATATATGATTGATACTATAAAATTATTCACTATTTAAAAAAAATATTATTTGGCCGAAATGGAGCGGGTAGAACGAAACCGGAATAAAAATAGCATTGTTTTATCTTGTTCTTTTAACTAATATAAAACCTTTCAGCCGTTTCAATTTAAACAGAACAAGACTAACAACCCTAATTTATATATGCCAATTGTCGTTTGCATAGCCATTCTACTTGATTTATTGTCTTAGATTTCCATATCGTTTCTTCATCTTGGTCTTCACTTTAGTTTGTTGTCAAGAGGTCGTCTCTTCTATTTTCTCAACTTTCTATTATATTTCTGGCTGTTTTTGCAGCCTGCTTTTCAAATCTTTCTTATGCAGTTCCATTGCTTCCTTTTCTTTTCTTTATCCTTTTTTCCGTGACCCAATATTTAATTTTCTTACCCTTACTTTTTCCCCTGTCATCCCCTTTCCTTAGGTTCCATGAATTTCCTGCCTTTTTGTGTTCGATTAAATACCCTTTTTTTTCTCCCCTGAACACTTTGGCATGTTTGCTTAAGGTTTTACTTTTTATGGGACTTGCATTAGGACCCTGCTTTTGTTCAGGGAAAAAAATGATCTCTTAGTGTTTGTTTGGGAGTGTGGTTACAGTTGTTTTTAAAAATATTTTTTATTCAAAAATGCATTAAAATAATATTTTTTTAAAAATTATTTTTAATATCATCACATTAAAATATCTAAAATCACCAAAAATATTTAATTTAAAATAAAAAAAAAAACATTTTCCAAACATATTAGTCCCTCCTTTAATATTTTCTGCCTAGGTGTTTATAAATATGCAAACAGTTTGCAAGCTGCTTATGTAGATAGAGAACACAGCAATTTAGCAATTGAGATGCTGTTATGTTTCAAGATTTTAAGTTATTTTCTTTGGAAAAGACACGATTCGGACCCTGTAGCCTCTTGGTTTTCTTTGACATTTGTTCCAAGAGAAGTCAACTATGAGCATGTTGCCATACATACTTTAAGGAATCCAATGATAAATTCATATAGTAACAAAAATTAAATTATAAATATCTCTAGTTATTTTTACTCAAGTTCGAAAACAAATTTTCCATGCAGCAATGACAGAAACTTCAAAATAATAGAAAAAAATTTCAAGAGAAATCTTCTGATCTATACCTACCACTTGTTATAGATATAGTACATAGATTATTATTTATACGTAGATCAAGGACACCTCTCATTGATTTATTAGCTAATTTTCTTTTCTCATCAAGGAGAAGATCAATCAATTGATCCTCATCATCAATCCTCATAATCTATCTCATGGGTTTGAATAAACAAGAACATAGGTATGTCGTGAGGAGTATAATGGTAATTTCAAACACAAATATGAAAAAGAAAACAACACTTGACACTCATGTTGAAACACTCTCTTGGTCCCTTTCAAAGATATATTAAGCCAGAAGATATGCTCAAACATATTTCAGAGATACTGAATATAAGCAACACGACAAAGATAATAGCTCACATCAGGAAGATTACGTCTAGCAAAAGCAATACAAACAACATTCATAAAAAAGCACAGCTCCTCCGCATCCGCAAGAAATAGATCATGCATCGCCGTGGCCAATCAAGGCAAGAAGCATTCGCTCATAATCTCCAGAAGTGTCTCCGGCAATGTCACGGTCGAGGGTGACACTATTCCGGCGATGATACTCCTCCTTGATACGTTCCATGTCAACCTCAGCCCTGGTGGTTACAACTCTAGTAAGAGCCCATTCATCTGTCCCTAGCTTTTTGATGGACAGACGCAAAAGCTTCTCAAGTATTTCTCGGGTAGGTCGGGCACTTGATCGTTGCTCTCGATAATTTGAGGAAATCATTATCCGCGTCTTCCTTGGATTACGCAAGCAGTTTTCCGTTGTCAATTTAAATCGAAACAAAAGTCCGCAATGCATCTAGAAATGATGATATTATCTGCAAGAGCTAGATAAAAGCGTTGGCATTTTCTGTAAGGAAATTACTTTTAAATCCTTCCCTTTCTCGAAATTGTGGTCATTATAGGAATTTCGTTTTCATAGGATACATTCTATTTTCTACATTATTGGTTTTAATTAAGGAGTTATATTCCATATCAATCACTACCTTGATGGACGGTTGAGATTGAATTAAAGAAAACCCTAATTGGTTTTCGGTCCTCTCTCCACCTATAAATATAGACTTTTGTCCATCACAAAAGCCGTCATGATTTCAACACATTAGGGTTTATAGGCGAGGAGAGAGAAACCGAAACCCTTCACTAAAGCCTTTCTTCAACCAAAGTTCAACACCAATCAGTATCAGGATTCGGCAGCAGGATCAAGAATCTCCTCGTGCAAAGATGAACGGAGGTAATCCTTAATCCTTCTCAAATCAAAATCTTATTGTGATTATCATGCAGTTCAAGATCTTAGGGTTTATGTGAAAAACGAATTAACATGTGGTATCAGAGCATGATTTATGAACGCATGATTGTCCATGAAGTAGAATAACCTTATATCGCCATAATCGGTAGATACCTATATCCTAACTCTGTTTTGCAGATACTTAACGATCCAACTATTATGGCCTGAATGAATGTTATTTATTTTCCGCATTATTTTTATTATTATTCTTTTGGGCACGACTGTTTGATCGTGATTTATTTAAAGTTTAAATTTTGATTACGTACAAAGCTCCTGCGTGAGTATTATTCGAAAATATTCGATGTAATAGATGTCAATAAGTTCGCCGTAACGAAAGTGGTGGCGGACTAATTGGTGGCTGGTTCGACCTAAAACGGAGTCGTTTTGAGGCTTGAAGATGAAGACAGGAACAAGGCCATATAGTTGGATCTAATTTTCCTGATTATGTTTCTGATGTTGCTTTCTATTTTTTTTTTTATTATTATTATGTTTCTTGATGCATTATGTCGTATTAAATAGGGAATAAAGAAAAACCTATTTTAGAAACCTATAAAATAAAAAAAAATAAAAATTCCAGTTAAGAGGGGCTCGCTTCGCTCGCCCTCATTTGTAATTACACTCACCTAAAATATAATCGATTTTAGATGGTCTAATGTATTAAAACTCTGGTGACTGCCCACAGGAGCACCTAAGTTTCATTTTATTGCCCATCTTTGTAATTACACTCACCTAAAAATACTTCACTTTAAATGGTATAATGTATTAAAAACTCTGGTGACTACCCACAGGAGCACCTAAGTTTCATTTTATTACTCAAGTGTTGTCTTTTAAGTTAAAGCCTTATTAAATTATTGTATCTCTATTTATATTGCAGTTAGCCTACCCACTCACCTCAACTCGCATGCTTCTTCTGTCCCTATACTTACTGGAACCAACTTCTCTGAATGGAAGGAGCAAGTTGAGTTCACCTTAGGAGTACTTGATTTGGATCTGGCCCTCCTCAAAGATAAGCCAGATCCACTTACTGACAAAAGTACCCTTGAGGAAAAGACTCTCCTTAATGCTTGGGAGAGATCTGACAGACTAAGCATCATGTTCCTGCGAATGACCATAGCCAGCAACATCAAAACCTCCCTTCCTAAACCCGAGAATGCTAAGGATTACATGAAAGCCATAGAGGAAAGGTTTAAGACTGCAGACAAGTCCCTTGCTGGGAAACTAATGGCAGATCTTACAACCATAAAGTTTGATGGTACTCGCTCAATGCATGAACATGTTATTGAGATGACCAACCTCGCAGCTAAGTTGAGAAATTTGGGAATGACTATGGATGATTCTTTTCTCGTCCAATTTATCCTGAACAGTTTACCTCCTCAATATGGGTCATTCCAAATTCACTACAACACTATTAAGGACAAGTGGGCAGTGAATGAATTGGCTAATAAGTTGGTTCAAGAAGAGGCACGACTGACTCAACAAGGCATTAAAGTGGCTCATTTTGTTCAAAGAGCTGGACATAAAGCTGGGACAAAGCACAATTTAGGCCAGAAAAGGGCACCACCCAGATCTAATGAGGCCAATCAACCACCCAAGAAGAAAAAGAAGGAAGACTTGTGCAAATTTTGCAAGAAACCTGGACATTTTGCAAAAGACTGCACTAAACGACGAGAATGGTTCGAAAAGAAAGGTAACCCTATGGGTTTCGTAAGTTATTTCGAATCAAATCTTACTTATGTTTCTCCCAATACTTGGTGGATTGACACTGGTGCTAACGTTCATGTTTCTAACACAATGCAGGGATTCCTTACGACCCAAACCATAAACCCAAGTGAGAACTTCTTATTTATGGGAAATCAAGACAAAGCTCCAGTTGAAGCTATTGGAACCTTTCGTCTTGTTTTAGATAGCGGTTTTCAGTTAGACTTATGTCAAACTCTTTATGTTCAGTCTATTTCCGTAATTTAGTTTCAGTAAGTGCACTTGATAAAATTGGTTATTCGTTTCAAGTTGGAAATGGTAAATTCAGTTTGTTTAAGAATTTTGAACCTATTGGTTCGGGGATTTTAATTGATGGTTTATACAAGTTCCATCTTAAACAATTTGCTGAAACCCATCTTACCCTGCATTCTAATGTAGAAGCAAAGCGTAAGTCGTCTAAAAACGACTCCTATTTCTTGTGGCATAAAAGGTTGGGTCACATATCCAGATGAAAGGATCAAAAGATTAGTAAAAGATGGTGTCATTCCGGATCTAGACTTTACTAATCATAAAGCTTGTGTGGATTGTATTAAAGGAAAAACGACAAAACACACAAAGAAAGGAGCCACAAGAAGTACCCAACTTCTTGAAATAATACATACTGGATATTTGCGGACCTTTTGACGTTCCAACTTTTGGGGAGAGAAGTATTTCAATAACTTTTGTTGATGATTACTCACGTTATCGCTATCTATACTTGTTGCATGATAAATCTCGGTCGGTGGATCTTTGTACAAGTGTTCATTACTGAAGTCGAAAGGCAACTAGATAGAAAAGTGAAAATCATAAGGTCAGATAGAGGTGGTGAATTTTACGGAAGGTATGATGAAACAGGACAACATCCTGGACCTTTTGCAAAACTTCTCCAAAAGCTTGGAATTGTTGCCCAATACACAACGCCCGGATCTCCATGGCAAAATGGTGTAGCTGAAAGGCGAAATCGTACATATATGGAAATGGTTAGATCCATGATGAGTCATGCCAATTTACCTATATCATTATGGATGGATGCTCTACGCACAGCTGTTTACATCTTGAACAGGGTTCCTAGTAAGGCAGTTCCAAAGACACCTTTTGAACTGTGGAAAGGATGGAAACCTAGTTTAAGACATCTCCAAGTTTGGGGTTGCCCAGTTGAAGCTAGAATCTACAATCCACAAGAAAAGAAATTGGACTTTAAGACGATCAGTGGTTACTTCATAGGTTACCCAGATAAGTCCAAAGGATATAGGATTTATTGTCCTAACCATAGTACGAGAATTGTTGAAACCGGTAATGCCAGATTCTACGAGAATGGCGAAATCAGTGGGAGTAATAAAGTTCAAGATGTGATCATTCAGGAAATAAGGGTACATGTTCCTTTACCCTCTATTTCGAAAGATGGGAACCCTCCCATTGTTGAACCATTCAACAATGAGGAACACCCAATGAATAATCCACAACTCCATAATGAGATTATTGCCAATGAACCTATGGATGCAACACCAGTGGAACCGGCATTAAGAAGGTCTCAAAGACAAAAGAGATCTGCTATTTCCAATGATTATATGCTTTACCAAGTAGAATCTGAAGATGGGACAATGAAAGACCCGGTTTCTTATTCACAAGCCATTAAAGATGTTAATTCTAATAAATGGATCGATGCCATGAAGGATGAATTGAAATCTATGGCAGAAAATCAAGTATGGGAAGTAGTTCAATTGCCTCCAGGACACAAAGCAGTTGGCTGTAAGTGGGTTTTTAAGACCAAGCGCGATTGCAAAGGCAATATTGAACGACATAAAGCCAGACTTGTTGCCAAAGGTTTCAATCAGAAAGAAGGTATTGATTATCATCGAGACTTTTTCTCCTGTGTCCAGAAAAGACTCACTTAGAATTATCATGGCGTTAGTGGGTCATTATGACCTTGAGTTACATCAAATGGACGTCAAAACCGCCTTTCTTAATGGAGACTTGCAAGAGGAAGTCTAGCGTCAACCTGAAGGCTTCATAATTGAAGGTCGAGAAGACATGGTCCGCAAACTTAAGAAATCACTATATGGACTGAAACAAGCTTCCAGGCAATGGTATCTAAAGTTCGATGAAACTATTACTGAATTTGGTTTCAAAGAAAATATCGTTGACCCTTGCATATACCTTAAGATCAGTGGGAGCAAGTTCATATTTTTAGTTCTGTATGTTGATGACATCTTATTAGCCAGTAGTGACCTTGGTTTATTACATGAAACCAAGACTTATCTCTTTAAGAACTTTGAAATGAAAGATATGGGCGAGGCATCCTATGTGATAGGAATAGAGATATTCCGTGATAGATCACTTGGTATTTTGGGATTGTCTCAAAAGGCATATATTGACAAAGTTCTAGAGAGATTTGGCATGATGACATGTTCCTCTAGTCCTGTTCCACTTGCATAAAGGAGATAAGCTTGATCTTACGTAGTGTCCACAAAGCGAGTTGGAGCGTAAAGAAATGACACAAGTATCCTTATGCTTCTCTCGTAGGGAGTTTGATGTATGCACAGGTCTGTACGAGGCCTGACATTAGTCATGCTGTTGGCATGTTGGGTAGATTTCAAAGTAATCCAGGGATAGCTCATTGGAAAGCTGCAAAGAAAGTACTGAGATACCTAAAGGGAACACGGAACTACATGCTCACATATAGAAAATCAGGACACCTACAGTGACTCGGTTATTCAGATTCAGATTTTGGAGGATGTCCCGACACTAGACACCGCACTCTTGGCTATGTGTATCTCTTATCCGGAGGTGCAATATCATGGAAAAGCCGAAATCCGAGTTGCTTTACACATCCACCATGGAGGCTGAGTACGTGGCATGTTATGAGGTCGCAATTCAGGGAGCGTGGTTGCGTAATTTTGTCTCTCGAGTTTGGAGCTTTGAGTTTCATCTCTAAGCCACTAACTCAGTCTCGTGACAATGAAGCTGCAACTTTCTTCTCCAAGCATGACAGGATATCTAAGGGAGCAAAACACATGGACCTTAAATATCTATCATCGAAGCGGGATGTTAGACTAAAGAAAATTGTCATTGAGCATACAAGAACAGATCTCATGGTTGCAGATATATTCACAAAAGGACTACCTCCAAAGACCTTTCAGGGACATACTCAAAGTATGGGTCTTGAAGATAGTTCTTAGTTATCATTTATCTACTCTTTATCATGTACTTGTACTTGACATTTATTGAGCTCTTAATGTATTGCTACATCCGCTATATATTCTCTTCTGTTATCCATTGTGTACATATTTATGATTGGATGAATGCTAACAGAAACAGTCTTGTAACAAAGACATTATGGGACCATTATGCAAATCTCCTCTTATGGTCTAGTTATGAAAGTTGTCAATGATGTGGTACATGGAAGGAATCATGTTATGGAATGATGTGTGCACGCCATGACTCCCATTGACAACCGGATTAGCCAAGACACTTATGATAACCGACTAAAGAAGAAGCTTAGCATGTAACGCGCCTTATGACTCCTATATGAAAACCCTAATGGATCTTCCTATCGACCAAGTGGGAGACTCGTAAGGAAATTACTTTTAAGTCCTTCCCTTTCCGAAATTGTGGTTATTATAGGAATTTCGTTTTCATAGGATACATTCTATTTTCTACATTATTGGTTTTAATTTAAGGAGTTATATTCCATATCAATCACTACCTTGATGGACGGTTGAGATTGAATTAAAGAAAACCCTAATTGGTTTTCGGTCCTCTCTCCACCTATAAATATAGACTTTTGTCCATCACAAAAGCCGTCATGATTTCAACACATTAGGGTTTATAGGCGAGGAGAGAGAAACCAAAACCCTTCACTAAAGCCTTTCTTCAACCAAAGTTCAACACCGATCAGCATCAGGATTCGGCAGCAGGATCAAGAATCTCCTCGTGCAAAGATGAACGGAGGTAATCCTTAATCCTTCTCGAATCAAAATCTTATTGTGATTATCATGCAGTTCAAGATCTTAGGGTTTATGTGAAAACGAATTAACATGTTATAGATTTTCGAACTTGGTGGGAAATTGATTGTTCTATTCAGCCCCTTCGGACAACTTTGAAATCATTATTGATTTTAAAAATAAAAGTCGATGTCGATTCGAGATCATAATACTTTGTTAATGGAATTTCCAAATGCGTTGTTGTAGTGGTTAAGTGTTGCATTAAGTTGTGCCTTGCTCCTTGTAGTCGTAATCTCGATGATCTCTTCATCACTATAAGCTTTATCTGAGATCTTCTCATGAAGTATCTTAGCCTCTGATTTTGCCAGCATCGTGTTCACCTCTTCTCCCTCATATCGGAATGCACTTACAAGGGGAACCAATAGCTGCTCGGAACAATAATAAACACAGAACCAACCAGTTCAGAACTGCTGTTAATAGCAAGAAATCAAAAGTTTAAGAGAAGATCGATCAAAAGAGAAGATTTCTGTACAAAGTGCATTTGGGTTCCAAGGAAACAGAAATAAATTACTTGATACAATGTGTCAAGGAATCATCTTACCTAAAAGTTTAAGTTATTAGGTGAGCCTCCAGAATATGATTTATATTATTCATTAACACACTCCTTCAAGTAAAAAATTATTTGGGCTTGAAACTTGTACACATACCTACACTATCTTGTACTTGATTTTTATCAAATAGAATGAAAGTAGTGAAATTCGAATTCATGACCGTTGGATCAACAAGCCTCTAATATCATGTCAAGGAACTATCTTATCTAAAATTTAAAGTTGTTAATCGAGACTCTAGAATATAATTTATATTATTTTCTAGCAAAACACAATGTATCAGATTATTAACTTTTATGATGTAAACGAGCTAAAATCTCTCTGAAAAATACCGAAGAGGCTAAGGGAATTACCTTGCGGAAGTCTCCAGTTGTGTGGTAGGCAACGTCCTCCTCGAGGGATTTCTTGTAACGAGCATGATATGCCTGCCTCACCTTAAAAAGGTCATGTGAGGACCTAGTACAAGCTATTTCCATTAAAACCCAGTTGCTTGAAGTGAGCCTTTTCGTCGCTTCATTCGCCAAATATGCATCTCTCTCAGAAGGATCCAGTGTCCATAGCAGCACAGCCCTCTGTTTGATGTAAACAAAATTTGCAAAAAAAAAAAAAAACATGTATCAACAACCTGAGTGTCAATGCAAAACTTTGGGATCTGGCAGGCATTAAAAGCCTTGGATGCCATAAAATTACTCTTGGTACGTGAGATGAAACAAACTCTGACCTCGAAGTCGCTAGAAAGTTCCTTGTCCAAATCTTTAAGGAGATCTTGCCCGTGAGCTTCAGAATAAACCTGTCTGATTAAGTTGCGTTGTGCAGCATTCCTATGAGCCAGGATGGAGATGATTAATCCCTCATTTGTGCCCCATCCTGAATACGAAGAGTGTAGATTCGATAAGAAAAACTTGCTTGTGAGATTCTGTTTTTTTTTTTAATTTCTGGATCAATAATTTCAGGATCACTTCAATATTGAAGATCTTAGCAAGTTGAATGCAAAGAATTGGGATAGAAGAAAAGAGAGAGAATTATCTTCTTCATTTATGAAAAATATTCTCTTTCATAGGAGAATATGTTCATATTTATATAAGTAGAGGAGCGGTTAGCTAACCATTACTTTTTAGTAACTTCTCTAGATAAATAAACCAGCTCATCCATCGTGGGCGAACTAGGTTAAACCCAATAACCAACAAAGAAAGGAAAAGAAAAAAATGGCTTACTGTTGATAAATTCAGTGCAGCAAGGCAATGCATAACAGAAAAATAGATATAGATCAATTTTTTCAGGTCCAGATTACAACATCAACACCATATAATTTGCAAAGATTCCAATATGTTCTGCAATGATGATTGGGTAGTCGAACTGATTAAGACATATAATTTACAAAACACCATTAACGTTATTAACCAGAAAATTAGATATCTAACTAATGTCTCATTTCTGCAGATCACGACTCATGAACTTGACAATGCAGGTCAGTATGAGATCAAACACTAAGAAAAAAGCAACTGCAAAATCAAATACCAGTGCCATCATGTGCTCGAAAGTCAAGCCTATCACCGGCTCGAGAGATCAATCATGAACAGGTAGATTACCAGATGATCTAATAAAGAACAATATATTTAAGCAAGATCAGCATCTACAAGATCAAACAGCCGAAAAACGAACCAGCAACAAGGGGAAAAAAAGGTGAGATTCTTTAAGAGAAATAGCACTAAAGGGCGACCTTCAAAAGCCTTTTGTGTTATTTCTCAAGAGCAAGACACGGTAACTTAACAATGTAGATAGGCGTATAGATCAAACACCACACAAAACATCTACAAGATCAAATACCATTCATATCAGGTTTGACTAAAAATGTCAAACCAGCCATTTCTTCAGGAAATTATGAATCAAGATCAAGTTTTCAACCATAGATTGCCAAATTACATAGATACAGTAATTTAACAATGTAGATAGGCGTATAGATCAAACACCACACAAAACATCTACAAGATCAAATACCATTCATATCAGGTTTGACTAAAAATGTCAAACCAGCCATTTCTTCAGGAAATTATGAATCAAGATCAAGTTTTCAACCATAGATTGCCAGGTTATATAATGAAGAATGTCACTTCACATTACGACCAGAATCAAATAGCCCATCAGGGCAACCCACAAAACATCCCAACAAAAAAAACATAACGAAGAGAAAGGACAGATTCATCATGCAAAGGATCACCTTCAAAAGCTTTATGAAGCTGTTCAGCATCCTCATGAGGAGGAGGAACAGAAGCTGGAACTTTAAGGGACGCCATTGTTTTCACTTTTCACTCTGTCTCACACTCTGTGTTTTGTGGTTGACAGGAATCGTAAACGATGGGTGAAATGATGATTTTTGAGCTCCATTTATAGTGGATGAAAATGAAAAGAGAAAGAATGTGATGGTATAAAAAATCATCGACATCCCCGTATGATTATTTCATGTTTTTTAAAACAAGTTTAATATTACAGTAATTATTATTTTTTAAAATATTTTTTATATAAAAATATATTAAAATAATAATTTTTAATTTCAGTATATCAAATTATGAAAAAAATAATTTTAAATATTAATTTTTTCAGAATTTTTTTTAAGAAATAAAAATGAAAAAACTTTTCTCAAACCTTTTTTATCAGACCATAATAAGCTGCTTGCAATCTCATCTTAAATTTATTCTATGTCCAAACCCCTCCGGTGATGTGTTGTGTTTTCGGTGAGCTAATATAAGTAAATCAAAAACCCGAGGGAAATATTAATAACTCAATATGATAGTATTGTTTTTTAAAATATTTTTTATTTGAAATAATATTTTTTTTATTTAAATAATTTTGATATTAGTATATTAAAATGATATGAAAAATAAAAATAAAATATAAAAATAGTATTAGACGTTTGGTAAGAGAGACCAAAAAAAAAGTGTTTTTCTTTATTTTCTTTTATTTGCCTCGACATCGTAATAGGTGAGACTAAAATCTGTATCCTATATTTTCAGTTTGATTTATTTAAATTCATCTCTATAGTATTTGTTAATAGTAATAATTAGTCTGATTGAAATTACAACAAAAAAATAATTTTAAAATATTCAAAAATTATCCAAAAATCACCATTGTTCCTCATTGTATAAATGATTTTTTATTTTAAAAAATATTTTGAAAATCCTGGCTGATGTTCATTACAGATTAAACAATTCATCAATTATTATTATTATTATTATTATTATTATTATTATTATTATTATTATTATTATTATTATTATTATTTGGTCAATAATAAAGGATATTTAGAATTATCTTGCAAATCAAATAAGAGTAAGTCTTTTATCAGGATCATTTTAAGATATACTTTTATATTAGTCTAGTATATTAAATTGGTTAAATTGTAATAATAATGAGTTTTGGACTGAATTGAGAAAGCTTATATGTATAGGGACTAGTGAATTAAGGCTATTCGCTGTGAAGCAGAACGTGAAACGCATATTGCAAATGGCCAATCTATCCAGTTGTGGACCTTACCATGACAAACACATGATAGGATTGACGAGGGATGGGACCATACAAAACCACGCGGTGTCTGATCTTCACCGACCTCGTTTATGTCCTCAGCTATTCGTTTTCGAGTTTTTTTTCTTTTTCTAGCAAAATCTAAAAATATCATTAAATGGGTGTTTGGTTATGCGATGATTTATGTGGTTGATACTCGCTGTAGAGTCAAAATATTTGGGAAAAGTATGGATCACAGTTTTGTATTGTGAATCTCACCTAAAACTATGGTTGAACCACAATTTATTAAAATCATTGTTTAGATGTTTTTCATCCTTGATGACACACTAGTTAAAACTGTGTTTGCAACTGTGTTCAGTTGCTTTATGCATGACAAGAACGATAGACAGAATTACATCAGGGATACAAACAAAAAAATGGAGAAAAACAGAACAAGCTAAGTGGAGGAGATGCAAATAGAGTAGGAGAATAATACACAAGAATGATATTTTTACAGTATCTATCACAAAAAAGAATCAGCAGCCTTGATAGCTCTCTCTCTCTTAAAAACAGCCAAGCCAGCAATCCTCTCTCTCCTCCAACAGCGATGAGTCAACGTTGACCACCACCAGCTGCTCCTTCAACACCAGCAACCTCTCCTCTTCACCGGCAGCACTTGCACCAGATCAGATCTTCTCTCGCGACTTTGGCGTCAAGTAGCGACAACAACAACAACATTCCAACACTTCTCCGGCCATCACAGGCCATCATTTCCGACGCTACCACCATATAAAGAATTGCTTTAGTCTCCTTCACCCGGTGGCATCGACAAGTGATCCTCTCATCACCGTTAGTCGACCACCCTGTTACTCTTCACGTGAACATTAGCAAGAGTGAATTAATTCACTTTGCACTTTTCATGCAATACATAAACAATGCACCATCTTGTTTTTCTTTTTTAACTCCAGGCTAGACTTGCTCTCGACCTAGTCCAACCTCAACAGAGTTAGACCTTTTAGCCTAACTTGGTTGGTCTGGTCCATTTAGTTGGGTCGAGTCCAATCGATTTAAGAAAATATAAAAATTATATTTAAAAAATAAAAATATGTAGAAAGAGATCAACCCTAATGAAAGGGAAAAACACATGACTTCGTTTTACTTCACGACCTTGTTGCTTTTTGATTGATTATGGATCGAAATTGAGAAGATTAGTGGAGTCTCGGATGAAATTCAGAAACTTGCAACTGAATTTGACCTTGGAATTATATGTCTACAATATGTAGATAAAGATCCTAAAACTCAATGACGGATCGCAGATGTTGTTCCCGATGATATTTTACCGGATGTTGTTCCTCTATCAAATAGCAGGGAATCGTAGATGCCTTCACGTATGGATTTAGTTCATGATGGAAATGCAAGTAGTTTGATGGGAGAATAAAAACAAGTATCTAATTTACTTGAATTATTAATTATATTTTATTATGATGATGATTAAATATATAATATTTAAAAATAATATGTGTATGTCATTTAAAGTAATTTTACAAGTTGACAATGAATATGAAAGCATGGTAACCAAACACATGAAATTGTTTTTCATTAAATCTAGAACTAAACCACAATTTTAACCAAAAACTTCAATTTCAATTATGAATCGCAACTAAAAGTGTTTTTCATGAAACTATTTTTTTTAACCTCAACCACAATAGCAACCACAATACCAAATAGGCCTACTATTTGAGCTGGATTACTTTTTAGTGTAAAAATAATATTTAGGTGTTCAGATAAAATAAAAATATATATAAGAAATTGATTATGACAAACCTATAATTACTAATTAGAGTTGAGACAATATAAAATATCCCATTAAACTTGTGGTACAAATCATATGATTAGACATGATAAAACAATTATGAATTTAAAAGAAAAAAATCACTTTAAATTTTTGGCTTAAGTAATTAGACTTGAAGCATCCAATTTTGAAAAATTATAAAGTCAAGTCCTAAATATTGAATGGTGAGATTCAAAAAAATGTTGATTATATATTTTTTTTAAGAAATAACAATTAAAATATAAAATAAATTTTATATTTAATTGAAGGGTAATGTTTTTTTAAATCAATTTATGAAAAATAAAATAAAATAAAATAATAAGGATATAACATTATATAAAAAAATTGTAATAAAAGAATAATAACTTTTACAATAGATTTAAGAAAACAAATTATAAATTCAAAGAATGTAGACCACATTGTAGAATAAAATAATTGATGAATTGAGATTAAATAAATAAATAGAAAACAAATAAAACTTTTTTAAAAAAACTAAGTTAGAAGAAGAACAATCAAAAGGAACACACTATAATTTTTAGGGTAGAGGGGGGAAAAGAAAAAAAAGTCCAACATTGTGAAAATGAACCACCATTAGTAACACATACCTTGTCAATAGAAAATAACATGGCAACACCTCTAATGACATGGTATAAGGGAATTTTTGGATGCTGAGAGGCAATCTACGTATCTCCAAATGTGTTACACGTGTTCTCACTTTTTTTAATTTGTCCAAATATGTAATTGCCCTTAAACTCACTTTATAATTATATAAACCATTGTGGTGAATCGAAAATGCCCTTACACCTCCTCATGCTTGGTTTTGTTTTTACTTTAAAAGTAATGTCATCATTATACAATTCATTTTAATTGTTTACTATTTTTTTTCTATTTAAGAAAATACCAAATTTCCACTCAACTTAAATTATAATAACAAAAAAACATTGCGTAAAATTTAAAAATACACTTTGACACAAAATTTGAATATTTTACTTTCAATGGTATTCTAGTCATTTCATTATGCAACCAAGATGAAGAAATATTTATTTGTTCTTACTCTATTCAAGAATGAAAATAGTGTGTAAAAGATTTTAATGCCCTTGTAAGCCAATGTTATGTTTTTAGATGGAAAAACTATAAAATTATTACATTGTTCCAATGAACAGAGTGTGCATTTACAATACTGTGCTGGTGAAAAAACTCATATCAGTTTGGGCTTTTCAAGAGTTATGACCTTACACTATTAAAGTGATGGACTTGTCACTAACTCAATAGATTGATCGGTGACTTTCCCGAGTTTTCTTGCAAAATAAATCTCTTGTTAAAATAAAAGACCTCCCAACACTTAATTGGATTAAACATAAAAGGAAAACAATGTGCATGTTAGAGAGCAAATATATAAATGTTATGTGTACTCATAGTGATTGATAAAGGAATTCAAAATAAATCAAAAATCAAAAAATAAAGGCCAAAATGAAAAAAATACATATATCATCAATTTCAATTCAATGACAAAATTAAAATAAATCAAAACGCCTATAAAAGAAATCGGGAGAAAAAACAAATCAAAAACCGAAAGACCAAAAGGAAAAACCATAAACACAGAGGATCGATATGCGCTTCGCCTATAGGAGAGAAAAAGAGAGAAAATGATCAACCGACCACCGTCACGTCTCCGATCACCACTCGATGACACGCACATCACCGTGGCTGAAGAGGTCAAAATATCGTATCCGGTGAGATGACGAATAAACATTTTCCACCACTAAATGACACTCGCACGCGCCGTCTGTAAGGTGCGAACAAGAGATAATTATCGGCTTGTCATCGAGGCGTGGCGGTAGCTTTTTGAAAAAAGAATAAAACACGGATGAAAATACAAATATACCCCAATGCTAACTCTTTGATTTTGTCGCTTTCGATGACACATCCGCATTTTCATTGTTAATCAAACAAGAAAGAGTCGATAATACCCTCACCAGGAACTCTAATATTTTGTTTCATTAAAGGGTATAATAGTTATTTCATTATTCATTAACAAAACAAAATATCTAAAATACCCTCGCTCTGGTCAACACTGTTTTTCGATACCAAGGGTAAAACCAAAGTTCTACTTGTGCAAAGAAATCGGAAAAGACACAAATATCCCCAAACAATCAAATAATATCAACATGCTCAATGAACAAGTCTAAAATACCCTAGAAACCAGGAGTTAAATTTTATACATTAATAGTCAAATCAATAATTATACTATTATAATCCAGAATAATATATATTTACTGGAGAATTACTTTCCCACACGTCATATTATAACTTCTTCTTCTTTAATTAGGCTTTGTATTGTCCTAGGAGTGAGATAAAATATCAAACTTCATGTCATGTAACCTATTCGGATTGGAGGAAACTTCCTCCTTCCACTAATTTCATGATAATGAGATAGATGTGTAAAAAAGACATTTTATTTTTTAGGAGGAAACTTCATGGAAAGTGAGTTCCTTGTGATACAACCCTAATCTCACTTTCCATGTAACTCCCTCTATTATATTTCACGGACACATTTACATTTTATTGTTTTTTTTTTAATTTTCATGATTTTTTTTTAAAAAAAATTAAAACTACATTTATCCCTCTAAAATTTGGTTTTCCTTTACTTGAAAAATAATATCATTGACTAGTTTTTTAAAATAAAACCAAAAATACATATTTTATTTTATTTTATCATTTGAGATTAAATTATTGGGTCATGATTTTTATATATTTTTATAGTATTATTTTCTCATGTAAAATTCTTTCCATCCTCTCCCGCCCCCTCGCTAATAAAATTCTCAAATATCATGCAATGAAAAAAGAAGTTCCACGGTCATGATTTCTGGAATATGAGATTTATCTTATAGGTTGATTTTTAAAATGTTTTTTTATTAAAAAAAAATATATCAAATGATATAAAATATTAAAATAAAATAATTTAAAATAAAAAATAAAATAAAAATCATTTTCTTATAAATACTTTTGAAATGACAGAGTAACAAACATCCCGGATAAATTTATGAAATAACTGACGCCAACCATAAAATAAGTGGTTGGACTTATTAATTTTTTTAAAATTATAGAAAATTCCATGACAATATATTATACAGTGTACTTTAAAACCTGATGGCGTTGGCCAGGTGCGTTTCAAACGTTGTTTTAAAAAAAAAAGTTATTATTTTTATTTTAAATTAATATATTTTGATATATTTAAATTATTTTGATGTCAAAATTTAAAAAAAGACAAAAAAAACATCATTTTAATATATTTCTGCATGAAAAACATTTTAAAAAACTATCACAACAATTCTCTCAAACAGAAAGAAAAAGTAAATCATGATTGATTGGAAGTGTAGCTTTTTTTTTATTAAAATGATTTTTTTTTATTTTTTTAAGTAATTTTTTATATTAATATATAAAAATAATTATAAAAATAAAAAATAAAAAAATATTTTTTTTATTAAAAGTGATTTCAGTACCATATAACTTTAAATAACTTTCAATGGTACCTGTCAATAGCTTGCGAAGACTTTCATTGCTGCCCTTTATCATTAATAGCTCATGAAAACGAAGGGCGACCGCTGGGTCAGGTATAAAGTATTTGACCCACAAATCAAAAACAAGAAAGTTATAAGGGGCAGTGGACTAAAATGATTGTGCAAATTCTGTAAGAAATTAAAGTGAGATATAAATGAGAAATTATGGTGCTTCCTTTTATGATTGGCGTTTCAATTCCCATTTTATGATAAATTATCCTCTAGTCCTTGTAATTTGAAAATGTTCCATCTAGCTCTTGTAACTTCCTATTTTTTGTATCGATGTGTATTTGGTATTGCTATTATATGCTTTTTAAATGTGTTTTTTCATTTTAAAATATATAAAATCATGTTTTTTTTACATTAATATATCAAGAACATTAATTTAATTATTTTTTTCAGAAGCAAACACTTTAATGGTTTTTTATTGGAGATTTGAATTATTTTTAGAAATTTCTTTAGTTTGTATTGTTAGTAATTGCAATAAACCCATCGCTGTCTTTCTAAAAATTTCACGATGGGCTAGAAAAACAGTGATGGGATTATTGTGGCAAGCGTATTATTTGAAAACAATTTGAGCCCTTGGGACCATAAAAAAGAGCAAGAACAATCTGGACCTTAATTTGAGCCTTATTGCCGGTTTGAAAATGTGTTTTAATTTGTTTTTAAAAATATTTTTTTTGTTTAGAATTGAATTATAATGATATTTTAAAAAATAAATATTTTTGACATCAATACATTGAAATGATCTAAATAAACTATTTTTTTAATTGAAAGTAAAAAAAAATATTTTTTTCTAAAACGTTTTTGAAACGCAGTGTTAAACACCCACTTAAACTGGTAAACAAAACAAATAAAAACACCTTAGGTCAATGGGCTAAAGTCCTTGTGCAAGGGCTAATTAGTAAAAATAAAATGAGATTCTGGTAAAATCCAACTTAACATAATCTTAAAAGTATTGCATTATAGTCCTTATAGTTTAAAGGCTCAATGTTAATGCTAAATGGTAGGTCTAATGGCATTTAGCTATGGGCTTGAGGGTTTTATCCCCCTCTCCATGTCTCAAGTTCAAATCCCCTTTTAACAAATATTTCGGGCCATGGGACATAAGGTAAGCGATATGTAAAGATTAATTATGAGATGCATGAATTTAGTATAATAGGCAAAAACTAGCCTAGGATATCCTATATTAAAAAAAATATTCAATTTTAATTTGTTAGTTTTAAATTATTAGATAGATTATATAAACTATTGCCTAATAAGCTTAGAGAAAAAACACTTATTATGATAAAAACAAAAACATAAGCTATAGTGTCTGATAGCTCAAAATACTTTATAAAATATATTTTTATTTAATTATATAATAATTCAAATAAATATTTGTAAGAAAAAAAAGTGAATAAAATATGAAAAAAAATGTATTTTTTTAGTCAAGATTATTTTTCTTATTCATGTTATTTTTCTTTTATTATGACAATTATAAGTTTTTTTTATTAACAACATGGTTTATTGAATAAAAAGTAATGCCATTTAAAAATATTCTTAAGAATCCCAATGATTTTAATCAAAGAGGAAAAAATATATTTTTTTAATTAAAAAAAATCTCTTTCATCTAGTTTCTTTATGCATCTCTTTTATTTACTTGTCACCCATCCCGACATACAAAATGTCATTTTTTGGTTCAAATTCTGGCTATCTTTGATTGATGGAAAGTCAAAATTCATGTTTTAAGACCTTAATATCAGCTTGTTTTGACCTAAAAACACATTGTAAACACCTTGAAAATCTCTATAAATCCATTTTAATATAGACATGTTTGAAGGGTTTAATAGTTTTGAATAATCATATGCGGATTGACCATAACTAGATTACTCTGAAAGCCTAATAGACTCGTTATTAGACTTATGGGACAAAGTTAGGCCTAAAAAGAGTTTGATCACACTCTAATTGGGTCAGGGGTTTTTATATGCATAGTTTTATAAGAATTAGCTGGCTATATAACCAATCAAGGTTGGAAAGACCTTTTAAATTAGGTTTGAAAGATCTTATTTGAGTTAATTTTGTTATTTTCCTTTTTATTTCTAGATTGGTAGTTTAATTTCTATTTAATTTTTGTTTTTTATATTTGGTTTATGATTCTAATATTTTTGCCATGTAAAGGTCGATCATTGGCCTATTGAAGAAGCTATAAACCTTTTAGACTTTATATTTCAAAAAATATAAAAAAAGTATTTTAATAGTTGGAATTAAAAAATTATATGTAAGATGTATTCTTGATATTAAAATTAATTTTTTTAATCATTTTATATGTTTTATACTTTAAAATGACTAAATTTAACCTATAAAGTCAAGTTCATTTTAACAAGATGGAATAACTTTATCCAGTAAACAAACTAACTGATATAATACATAACAATACTTTAATTAATATTAGATAAATAAACAATGTATCTTACATTAAGCATGATAATCAAAGGTGATTTGTCTTTCTTATACACAACCATTCTCTTTTCTAGACTATGAGACCAATTATAGTTTCTAAGGATAAAAACTATTAGTTGGTGGAACTATTCTTTTTTATTGATAAAAAATAATAATTCCTTATTATTTCCACCCATCACCATAAAGATCTCGACCTGGTATGATAATCATTGTGACATCGTATATGTGTGACATTTGCTTCCCACATAATTTAATTTAGGAGGAGACATAAAAGACGAAATATATAGAGATTAAAAAGAGATAATCTCGTAAAATAAACAACCAAAATCCCTACTACAAGGAAGAAAAAAAAAATACACTAGTCCACTTTATCCAACAATAACAACCATTTTTTGATATCAGATCTTGTGCATGCGTTTCAAAAAAACTTTTAAAAAATGATTTTTTAATTTTATTTTTTTAATGTTTTTATATTATTTTAATATACTAACAAAGCAAAGCATGGAATGGAGCTTTGAAAGAAGACATTTGAGCTAACGTTGCTAAAGGCTATTTTAATCCTGTATGTGATCTATTTGTTGTTAGAATAATTTTATGATTTGTTTTGTGATTTTTGATTTGTAGATGTATGTTGATGTTGATATTATTTTGAATGCATTCATGATATTTTTAATGTTTATTTATATTAATTGAATTTGTTAAAGTATTTGTGGTTGTTTATGGTGGTTAGTTTGGTAAAATAATTAATTTTAGGTAGGTTAATATAAATTGAATAATTAAAAGAAACAAATGATAACCCGAGTCTTCGTTAATTATTATCTTCGATTTTGCTTGTACAACAAATCAAAGATGACTTAGCTATGGAGCTGAAATCCCAATTCAGTATGTTAGAACTACTTTAAGTTCTTTGTAATATTATAGTTTATGCACAATATGTATTTTTATTGTAGATTTAAATAATAATGTAGTTTACTTAAGATTAAATATTTTAAGGTGATTTTCATCTTCTTCTTTTTCAAATAATCAATTCTCTACCTAAATATCTTAAAAGATAAGTTAGAATTTCTAGTAGATTAGGTGGTGACTTTTATTTTTTATTTTGAATTTGTTTTTTTAATTTAAATGATAAGTTTGTAAGGATCAAATCCTGAAAATCTAAATGAGTTCAATCTAGAAATAACCAACCTCAGCATAAAAATTAAGAAGAAAATAAATATTAGGTAATAATTTCACACAAAAGTTTAAAAATGGATTAAAATTGTTTAGTGAACCATTGTTCATGGCTACTAAAAAAAGCTTGAAACAAAATTTATATATTTTTGTCCTCGAAGAAAGATATAACTTTGACATATATGAATATTTCCACTCTTCTATCTAATTGAAAAAAGAAGTAGTCATCGGCCTCGCAAACCGGTGATGGTGAAGCCGTCATTAAGAACGGACGTGGATGGCGGGGTCGCCCAGCAAAGTCTCCTTTGTCGCCTCTGTACAAAGAAAAATCGGTTCTTTTGGCGAAAGCTTACAACACGATTGATTAAACCTCTAAACTCATCAATGATGTGGTATGAGCTATTCATTTTGTAAAACTAAATTAAAAAGGTCCATAAACGTCTTCCACTGGGGATCGAAATGAGACCAGCTCCTTATCCATAGGGTCATGGAGTCTTTTTGTTTACTGTTTCCTTAAAATTTATATATAAAAAAATATATAGATGGGTTAAAAGGCGAAATACGTGGGTCTGGGGTGTTGTTGCGTCATCATTATTTTAGCAAGAAAATCCAAAGACAAGACTTTGAACATACTCTTCTCCCATCCGCCTCCTCCGACCGGTAGGATAGAACCCTTCTTCCCCTACTTCAACCACCTCTAGGTATCGAAAAGGAGAAAACAAGGTTTCTTTTTTAACTTTTCTATGAGCGTATCTTTTGCTGAACCCAGAAAGGATACAGGAGCTGGGATGGCATGGCCATGGGAATATGAAAGGAAAGATTATGCAAGCAGAATCCCTTTTAGTATACTATTTGTCTAGTTTTTAGTCCTTATTGTCTTGGAAAAGAAATCCGTTCTACCAGTTTTAGTTCTTTAAAGAAAAAAGGAGCATGGGAAAGCAACAGAAGTCATTAAGGAGCAAAGCAGTCCACTTTGTATCTGATCTCACCACTGTCATCCTTAATCCTATCTCTGATAAACCCTCCAAGCATCCCACTCCTCTCCCTCATCCGCCTCCTGTAAGTCCATCTCTCTTTCTCTCTCTTGATGTTTTTTCCTTTCTTTTCATGTTTTGGGGTTAAAGGTTGAGACTTTATTATCAAGTTGCCTTTTCAGGATAATTGGTTGAATACCCACTTCTAATTTTCTTATGGGTAGGAAGATTTTAGTTAGTTTCTTTTTTATTGGGACTTTGGTATTTGATCTTATAAATCTGTTTTATTTTCTTCTTTTTGTGAGTTCTCTTCATTGGTTAATAATTTTCAAGAATGATTGTATCTAAAATATTTTTGGCTAGAATTTTATCATGGAAAGCTCAATGCATTTGATCATTGGGGTTGATTTAATGTGTTTATGAAATTAACTGTTTTTTTCTCTTCTTGCCTTTTTTGTATACAAAATAGGAAAAGAACTTCATTGCAAATCAAAATGAAAAATGATCTAAATGCAATAAATCAAGACTGAAATGAGCTCCTAGGTAGATGGATGATAATCTTATCCAAGTAGATATTGGTGGTTTTTTACAGTGTTTAGCAGCTTAATATAACAAATTTAAGGTTCAAACTCTTAAAGGTTGTCTATGTAGTAATCATTTTCCTATAGAGGTTGGATGGATCTTTCCAAGAATGACTGCGATTGGACTATTTTTACCTAGAATTTTGACCATGAAACTTCAATATGTTTCTCTGCTGTGGTTTAGGAGAAACAGTGTCTGTTTGTTCTCGTGTTTTTTAGTAGACAAAACAAAAAAGGAACTTCATTCAAAATTAAAATGTGTCTGATGTTAGCAACCATGACAAAAATGAACCTGATGATGCATAACTGTCACTCTTTAAGTCCTGTCTTAACAAGCATTTGATAACATAGCAATGTTATGTTTGGAATCTCGAACAAGTAATTGATAACAGAGCAAAAAAGGAACTTCATTGAAAATTAAAATGCAACTGATGTTACAAATCATGATCAAAACGAACCTGATGATGGATAGTGGAAACTCTTTAAGTCTTAACCGAACAAGTATTTGAGAACATAGCAATGCTTTGTTTGGAATCCCACAAGTTTGCTGAAGCTGTAATTATTCACTTATTGTTTTGATAGGAAGATGTCAGTGAGTCAAAAAGGAGTCAGCTAGAGTTCGTTGCTGAGGAGGATACAGGGCATTCAGTTGAGGAACCTGATACTTCTTCATTCTCTGCATTCCTTTACTCTTTGTTATCGTCCTCAGAGTCTGGAAATAATCCAAAATTAGATGAGCAAAATGATCATTCAGCACAAATGGGTGACCAGCTATCTGAGAATGTAGCAAAAGTGAGTGGCATGAAAAAGGGGTTGTTTTCAACGGGCAAGCAAACTCTTAGATCTATTTACCAAGCTACAAGAATTGGTGGATATCGGAGTCAAGAAAGCAAGGGTAATTCAGACTTGAAAAATTCTGATGAGATTGATGATTTTGGTGGACTTGAGGCAAAGAGTATGCTGAAGCAGAACATGAAAGAACCTGTTGCCTTGGGGGATCTTCCAGGCATATCTGAACCTTCGATGCTTCTTTCAGAGAAAGAAAGAAGCATCCTTTATGTTTCCCTTCCAGCAGTCGTCCAAGGGAGGAAATGGTTATTGCTCTACAGGTACAGGAGTACATATTTTAAATATACAAATAGATAGATAGATAGTCATTAGATAGATAGCTAGGTTATAAATGACAGTCTTTCCTTGACTCTCTTTCCATGGAGTTTTTTTGTAGTACATGGAGGCATGGGATATCACTTTCATCCTTGTATAGAAGAAGCACGCTTTGGTCTGGACCTAGTTTGCTGGTAATGCTAATTTACTTTTGGCCAAGTTCAATAATTTTTGTCTTTATTTTAGATCTGTCTCCTGAAGGTTATTTTGCAAGTGGAAAGCTTTGAAACCCCCCAACCCCAACACACACATTAATGTATACGAATCATTGGCAAAATGGAATTGACATGCGCGCGCGCGCACACACACACACACACACATATATATATATATGGGGGAGTGATTATACTGTACTGTTACCTTGCTTATAATTCTTATTGTGAAATAACTGAAAAAAGTCAATGAGACGAACTTTCTCACAGGAAACCTCTCCTGTGAGTGCAGTATCCAAGAGGATGTGGTGAATCTGTATTTATTCCTAAGTTGAATGACTGGGTCTGTCCACTGATTACAAGCTTTGCATATTAGTCACAAGCCTATGGGCTTTCGAACTGGAGTTGCTCCACATATTTTACCATGCTAATTTTCTTTCAGGTTGTTGGAGATCGCAAAGGGGCGGTATTTGGTGGCTTGGTTGAAGCTCCCCTAAGGCCAACCAATAAAAAATATCAGGTAGATACAAACTTATTAATTCATTGAGAGAGCACTTTCTTTCATGTGTTGTGTTGACCTTGAAATTTGAACAGGGAACGAATAGTACATTTGTTTTCACAAATACACCTGGTCATCCTGTTATATTCCGTCCCACAGGTATTTCCCTCTCCGATTTATAGGTGAAAACTCTTGATTCTAATTAACTTGATAACTGTTGGAAACATCTGGCTTTTTTTGTTGACGTGCCAAAACATCATTCCCTTGCACATACTTGCTTACCTTATGGATGTAGTTCTAGCATCAGCATGCAAATATGTCGTGGTAAGGGGTAAAACAATGTTCATCAAACTGATATTGTTTGCAGGAATTACAATAAAATTGGTTTGAAAGAAGCCTATACATAATTGTTAAATAAAAAATAGTTTCTTACTCTGCTAGTGTGTTTTGTTTTGCTATACAAATTTTGCTTTACAGAAAATGCAACTTTGAGGACAAAAACTGCATTACATATACTGCATTTCATGTTAATTAACTTTTAGATGAAGTAATCACAGCGAACTGCTACAAGCAAATGCTAACTTGGTAGATCTTCATAGCCATGAGAAGACTGAACTTATTACATACAAGATTAAATTTAATGGTCCTTCAATACAAGGACATCCACATGTTAAAACTCCCTCAGTTCCCAAACTTTGTTCTCAGTACGTATTTCTCTCTTAAAGCTCCTGAAGATAGAATTTTTGGAAACTTGTGTCTGAACCATGCATGCTATTCACAAGATAAAGTCGAATTGCATGATGCCAAGAAAACTACAGTTAAATAGGAACTAAATAAATTTCTGAAACTGTGAGGGAAACTTAGTTGAAGAATGAAAAAGCCTACAACATGAGGGCACATGCATGGCCATCCCTGAAAGGTGTCTTCTCAAAATTCTACCGGATTTCAGTTTTAACATCTATTCAAAACCTATTTCTTTTTTGCTAAATCTTTCTGTACCCTAACAGCTATGTTAAAACAGGCGCTAATCGTTACTACACTTTGTGCTCCACTGACTTTCTTGCAATTGGTGGTGGTGGTCGCTTTGCACTCTACATGGACAGTGATCTGTGAGCACCCATCTTCTCTGTTATATATGTATTTCTGCTGCAACCATGTGCAATGTGAATTGTGTCTGTTTCCTACAATCCATTTGGTTACTATCTTGATCCCCTCTTCCTGATTTGATGGGACAAAAAATTACTTCAAAACTCTTCATGAGACTTTATTATTTTTATTTCTTCGACTCCATCACTTCACCAAGTATGTTTCTGATTATATTATGGATCTAATTTTATTTTTCTTTCTGTTCAATGCAAAGATTAAACGGATCAAGTTCGGTCTCGGAAACCTATGGGAACCCTTGTCTTGCATGCACAGAAGACTTTGAAGTTAAGGAAGTTGAGGTATGCATGAAGCCTCTACCCTTCTCTCTCTCTCTCTCTCACACTTGCCCACGAAAGAAGCAATTTCCTGTGGTTCATCAGCTCCACAGTGTCAGATTCCTTTTGGGTTGGTTACAAAATAACTTACAGAAATCGCATTTTCTCCTTCGATATTGCAGTTGTGGGGCTTTGTATATGGTTCAAAGTACGAGGAAATACTTGCTTTAAGCAGAATTGAGGCTCCTGGGATTTGTCGGTTTTGAATGTTCAAGAATGGGACAGAGATCATTTCATTGTGACGTGGATCAAGTGGTTTGTTTGATACTACTGAATGATGATGAATGCCAATCCATTGCACATCTCATAAAGAATCATTTACCAGTTTTCACTTCCCAGTTTTGATGTAAGCTGGATTTGACAGTAATGACTGATAGTATAACAAAGAACATATTTGGCACTGGTAATTGTAGATAAAAGTTTGTACATATATGAACAAGGATACTTAGTGCCTGGAGATTATAGTTATGGTTGCTTTTGAAAGTGAGTATTTTTTGTTTACAATTGTATCAAAATAATATATATTTTTTATTTTTAAAAAAATTATTTTTGACATCAATAAATAAAAATGATTTAAAAATAAAAAAATAATTTAAAGTAAAAAATAAAAAATAAATCATTTTTTGTAAAAATATTTTTGAAATATAGTGTCAAACATGGTATTAGTTTATCATGTTTAAAACATATTAAATGTACTTAGTTAATCATCATAAAGATATATTAAATAAAAAATATCCAAAAAAATCTAGTACAAAAATATAATATGTTGATTTATGTAGACACATTTTCAATATATATATAAAAAAAAATTAGCATGTACACCAAGTATATAATCAAAATTGTAGTTGATAATTCTAGTATGTATATTAATAACAAAAATATTTATGTTTAAACTACAATAAAGGATGACACTATTTCAAATGCTTTAAAATAATAATTTTTTTGTTGTTGTCAAAGATGGATTTTTTGTCCTTAGGTTTTATTGTGCAATTATAATGTTTGCAATATGTCTCAAAATTTCAATAACATCATCATAGTGTTCATTTCTAAATAAGGTATTTAAACAAAAAAGATATAATGTAAAATTTAAATATTTATCAATAAGATAGTATAAGCTCTATATTTGGGTGGAAAACCAAAGTTTAAAATAAAAGAAAACACTAAAAAATATAAGCTCATGATAATCAATGATTTTTATTCCATGAAAGAACGATAAGAACAATTAAAATAAATGTGTAAGAATCAAACAAAATCACAAATCAACTTAAAATTAAAGGATTAAATTAAAAAAAAATCAAGTGACAAAGATTTAAAAAAAATGTGGATAACTATTGTAGCCTACACCATAGTTTTTAAACACGTCCTAGTGATTAACTTCCCCAAGGCTCAGTCATAGGTTTTGACTTGGTCATTGGGATATCTCAGGTCAACCTAAAATATTTATTTTTAATCAAAACAACATTGTTTTTGTTAAATAAATAAATAAATAATCAATAGATTACAACTGAGTTTTTGATTGGATCTTGCCACGTAAGTTTTTCCACCCTTTATAAATTCAACTAGATTCTAACCTCAAGTTGGTCGGGTTGTAGATCAACTTGTTAAGCCAAGTCAGATTTTAAAACTATGATCCACAGTATATTATGTTTCCCTTGTATGTTGCATTTCTATTATTTTTTTAAAAAAACTTTCATCTTGTATTGTCATCGCTATTCATGATTACAAATATTATTTCATAGTTTATTGAGCATCTATATTGCAAAACCGACTACAATTGTTAAATAAAAAATAAAATGACTAAATAAAAGAACTATACCAATGACAAAAAATAGAATTAAAAAACAAAAAAAAAGTAGACGTAAATCACTATTTCATATAAACTGCCCACCTCAAATGTTTTTAATTGTATTGATAATTGATGATGACTGATAGTGTAAGTAGGGTTCAGCATCGGCAGCAAGGAATTAGCTACGTGTAGCTGGAAAATGAGTTCCAAGGTCCAACCAACACCAATGTCGATAACGAAATCTAACCCAGGTTATTGAAAACCCATCTGTGTGGGCATTTGGCAACAATAAAGACGGGTGAATTGACTTTAAACATAGTTGACAATATCATGATTTTGACACGACATGGAAGGGGCTTCAGAAACTTGGATCATAAAATTGTACCTGAATTTTTCCATACAGAAATCATAAAATCACAACTGAAATCGTGTAGGTAGAAAAATCATAAGTAAAATATTTCTGAATACAATACAATAAGTTAAGGTTTATACATGATTCAAAATAATTTACACATATATTACAAAACAATTATGTCCATAGAATTTCATTAGGTAAAAACTAACAAATTTAAAATAAATATTTTACTGATGTGCTATATAAATTAAAAGCATGTCATCTACATCGTTATTTTTAATACATTCATCAAAAGTAATACTATTGAAAGCATGTTATTTTTAATACATTCATCAAAAGTATTACTATTGAATCATACGATTTTGCAAGTCAACTCATCAAACCTTGTCAACTCGAGTAAAAAATTGATTTTGGTCAAACTCGATTATAATTATAAAATTAGACCGAATCAGTCCGATTTTACGATCAAGCTCAAGGATATTAATTACGATCGGTCAAAATTTTATACTACCTTTCAACCCTTAAGCCAACACATTATATTTATAGACACAACTCCTTGTTTGGATATCTATTTGGGCGATGTGGGATAACTTTCAACATTTAAAGCTACAAATGCTTAGGTCATATCATAATCCACCGATGTGGGATAGAAACTTGTCAACTACTCTTGCATCAAACCATGAGGTGGCTACTAGGCGTGTATGCCTCTGTTTTATATATATATATATATATATATATATATATATATATATATATATATATATATATATATAATCACTTTTGAAAATCAATAATATTAACTTTAAAATTTATACTTAATTTTTAAAAAAATAATTTTTTTATTTTAATTTTTTTTTTATGTTTTCAAATCATTTTCATGTCATGATGTCGAAATAATTTGTTAGAGTTGGAGCTATTAATAGCGAGTATTGGTGTTGGTTCCAGATTAGTACTCGATAATCCTTTAAATAATAATACTTTTGATGAATGTATTAAAAATAAAGAGGAAGATGACATGCTTTTAATTTATATAGCACATTAGTAAAATATTTATTTTAAATTTGATAGTTTTTACCTTATAAAATTCTATGGACGTAATTGTTTTTGTAATGTATTTTAAAGTTATTTTGAATCATGTATGAACCTTAACTAATGATATTTTATGACCATAATTATATTGTATTGTATTCAGAAATATTTTAATTACGATTTTTCTACCTACATGATTTTTGTTGTGATTTTATGATTTTTATACGAAAAAATTCAGGTATGATTTTGCAATTTTACAATCCAAGTTTCCAAAACCCCTTCCGTGTCGTGTCAAAATCGTGATTTTGACAACCATGATTGAAAGGATTATCAGTACTAATACTGATACCAACACCGATATTGCTAGTACTAGCTCCAACTCTAATAAATTATTTTGACATCAGGACATGAAAATAATTTTAAAACATAAAAAAATTAATTTTAAAAAAATAAAAATTTTCAAAAATTTTAAGTATAAATTTTAAAATTAATATTACTTATTTTCAAAAGTAATTTCATGATATATATATATATATATATATATATATATATATATATATATAAAAGAGAGAGAGAGTATATATAAATAATATATATAAGCAGGGGCATACACACCCCAGTAGCCACCTCATGGCTTGATGCAAGAGAAGTTGACAAGTTTCTATCCCACATCGGTGGATTATGATATGACCTAAGCATTTGTAGCTTTAAATGTTGAAAGTTATCCCACATCGCCCAAATAGATATCCAAACAAGGAGTTGTGTCTATAAATATAATGTGTTGGCTTAAGGGTTGAAAGGTAGTATAAAATTTTGACCGATCGTAATTAATATCCTTGAGCAGGATCGTAAAATCGGACCTATCCGATCTGATTTTATGATCTTGTACGATTTTGAACAAGTTTGACCAAAATTGATTTCTCTACTCGAGTTGACAAGGTTTGATGAGTTGACTTGCAAAATAGTATGATTTTGCGAGTCAACTCACAATTTTAACAACCATGTTTAAAGTTTGATATTACCTTTCAAAAATGTTTTTGAAAAAAAAAAACAAATATAATGAAAAAAGGAATACAAACTTGTATGGCACGATTTCATTCTGTTTATGAAGCCAGGTGCCTTCCTTCGTCGTCAGCAGTTTCTCCCACGAGGCCACAAATATATGCCAGCCACATGAAGCTGATGCAACTATGTCTTCAATCAAGCAACTGTTGCAGTTTTCTCCAACATCTCAAGTCGTTTCTGAGGGGAACCATTCATCAGATTGGCAGCCTCGGTGTCTCCTGTCTCCTCATATGCTGCTGCATGAACACCAAGAGCAGCGCGACCGGAAGGGTCGAGGTTTTTTGACCAGGAGGCATCCCATTCCACTGCTTTTGCAGTGCTGCAAGCTACGCTTGGACCTCCAGGAACAGTTGACCTTGCGGCATTCTATTCAAAAAATGGAAATTAGTCAGCAATGAAGCTGCAGTGGAACAAACGAACAGGCAGCAATCAAGTAAATGAATCCTGCCCCACTATATAAGCCTTGGAGGATAAAAGCTTAAGTACTAGAAAAGAACAATATTGCACCTTAGGAAAGAATTTCTCGAAGATAGTTCTGTAGTAATATGCCTCTTTGGTTGTAGGAGTATTTTCTGGATAAACGAAGCTTGCATTCATCAACATTGAATCTGTGACCTGCACAGTTATAATGAAAGCCAGAAGTAGTTCATATCCTGCTATAAAAAATAAAGAATTCACTCCAGCAAAAGTTGAATCCAAAGCCAGAGGACTTATTTTCAAGAGAAAAAAAATAAACTAAAGAAATCGCTAAAATCATTAAGTAAAAGACAATCATCCATGTTTCCTTGAACAAAAATGACTGGGATGTTGAATGCAAAACAAAAGCCCCCAACAAGTTTCGAAGTATACATACTTGTTTGTTTGCATGATCTTTCAAACCATCAATCCAACTGTACCCAACTCCATCACTGAACTGTTCCTTCTGCCGGTACAATATGTGCTAAACCAAATACAAGGAAATTAAACATTTCAAAAAGATTTTACATGAAAAATCTACAAAGGACTAAAAAGAAAAAAGTTGTGTGTAGCTTGGTAGTAGCACATGTTTGCAGAAGTTGAAGTTACGAAACCTTGGGCAGATATGGGTTCTTCTCATCATCAAACGCATTGCGTAAGATCCACTTCTCAATCCGTCCAAGGTCAGGCCTGATCTGCAAGAATGAGCGCAAATAGCTCTAGTAATTAGATTTTGATCTTATGTTATTAGTACTTCTCATTAGCAATGTTATCCAACAAAAATAAGGACAACATAACCAATCACTTAATATTAAATGATGTGCCCACCACATTATTTCAATTCAATATAACACAGTAGGTGACAGCATTGAAAAGCACCACCAAGTGATGGAGAAGCATGCCTCACATTTGAAACCATGTAACCTATGGCACCAGTGAACAGTAGAATACGGGACAGAAGAGAAGCAAACATGCAGATCTGCATTTAAGTGCTAACAGGAAACGGGTTGGGTATGCTGTTTTATTCAGTCCTTTCCTTGTGCAGTGACTGAAACATATATCATCTCTTATTTTGCTCTGTTACCGCATGGACATGTATCAAATAATAAAACAGGAAGCATATGATAAAGAACGAGTCCTTTACCATTTTCCACTCAGGGTCTATGCTCATAGCAATGTTGATGAATTCCTTGTCTAAAAAGGGAACACGAGCCTCAACACCCCATGCCGAAGTCGATTTGTTGGCCCTCAAGCAGTCATAAAGATGAAGAGCTTTGATCTGAACAATTATCAAAACAACAATCAGAACTGTAAAGAAATCTGTGGGTGGTATGATGTATTCAATCCAAATAACATTTGTCAGCAGCCCAGTTTAACGACACCTATTTTCTAATCAGCAACTGAAAATAATACCTTTTGACAGGTCTCTTGGTGAAACTCCTCCTTGTTAGGTGCCTTGTGGAAATACAGGTAACCCCCAAAGATTTCGTCTGACCCTTCCCCAGAAATAACCATTTTCACTCCTAAAGATTTGATTTTTCGTGACATGAGAAACATAGGAGTGCTGGCTCTAATAGTGGTCACATCGAATGTTTCAATATGATAAATAACCTCCTCAAGAGCATCAATCCCTTCCTGATACAGCAACAATGCAACATTTAAGCACTGGACATGCACTGCGTAGACCCTCTTAGTTTTTGCAATTAAAAGCAGTGGTTACCTGAATAGTGAAGTGAAACTCATGGTGACGGGTTCCAAGATAATCTGCTACCTCCCTTGCAGCTTTTGTATCAGGGGAGCCCTAAATAGCAAAAAACAAAAAAAAAAATGCAAAGGATGAGCATGAATGAGGAAAGCAGTATTAATGTGTCAGACCTATCTAATTTCCTTTGACATTACAGTGAGGGCACCTTGTACAGAGGTCAGAATATGACAATGCCTATGCCTTAGTCATACAGAGTACTGGATAGTTAATCATCACAGACCAAGGGAATGAACAGCAAGGTATTGCTTGGAAAGGTCAAGATTATTACTTTTTAAAATCACATGCAAGTCTGACGAACAATCATGTAAGAAGTATGGAAAAACATTGAAAAATCATATTGGACAAAGTTTTCTTAGAGCACATTACATTATTTAATTCTCAACAAATCCAAATATGTTCATCAAATCATCATTGCATATTCAGAGGTCAAAAGGTCTAAATATTTAAAAAGAGCGCCACACATTTATTTTTCAGCAAAGTAAGCACCTTCAAACCAATGCAGAAGGTATGTAATTGTGAACCCCACTGACAAGCAGCTTCTGCGTCAGCCAAATGGCGAGAGGCCACAGCAGCAACAAGTGATGAATCCAGTCCTCCAGACAGAAGCACACCAAAAGGTACATCTGTCATTAGTCTCTTGATTACAGCCTGCACGAAATTGATAGGAAATAGAAAGTGTATGCAGTTAGAACCTTGGAAAAATTAAAAGGAAACTAAAGAGAACCAAAATAAAGCACCCAAACTCCCAAATTTTAGCACTGTTGTCTACCACAAAAAGAGAGTTAGGCTCTTGTCTTGGTGAAAGCGGAAAAGGAGAATGATCATCAATCCTGACCCATTAATTGAATTATTGCCACAATCCAAAAAGCGGGACCATAATAGTAGCCAACAAGTTCACTGATAGAGAGTAGCATGAACTTAATCAGTGCATGGTAGCACAAATGGTGCCTGCTTATAGTGTGAACAGTGCCAAGAGCAGTTAATTTGACTGCTTGTTTATACTTCATTTTCTCACTAGACACCTGTTTAATAACAGATAAAGTTCCTCGAGTATAATCACATTGGATTATAGAGATTATAAAGAAAAAGAGCATAGATAAAATAAAATAAAGTCATTGCTCTGCTTTAGCATCAATGACATAGATTAATAAAGGAAAATGTAAAACTATTAACCCGCCCATTTACAAAGCAGAAAAAACAACTGTATGCTGCATAAAAAAAGGAGGAAGTCACAATATTCATACAAGATCATTCACAACTTGGAAAAACAATATCACAGAATGACATGCAGATAGGAAAGATGATGTTTCAATAGACATTTATTACTGTTCGGTAAGATTATATAACAAAAATATTAATGTACACTAAACAAGCATACATGGAGGCCAGAACAACATACCTTCTCAAATGCTCCTCGTAAAACTAGGGGATCATATGGGGTTGAAGGTATTTGTTCCGAATACCATGTTGGGTTGTACCATCGTCTAAGCCCTCCTGCAAGCACGTCATAGAAACACAAAACATATCGACATTAAGAGCAAGAATTTGAAAATTCTGCACAAGGATACAAGAAACTAATAAAAAAACACACAAGAAATGACTCCTTTGACCCTCCAAAATATTACAAGTCTAATATGGGCCATTATTGCACAAACATATCGACTTCATCATAAGCTTTTATCTTGCCCCCTTTCTGGAAGTGGCAGACGAATAAAGCAAGGGTAAAAGAAATAGAGAAAAATTGTTCCCCATCTTATAGGAGTAATATTCTTTTCCTAAATTTCTGTCTTCCAATGTGTTTGACCAAATGTATTATTAATAGCATCAGTGTAAAGTTCGTATTGTGCAAACCAGAAAAATTCTACTACAAATAAACGAAAGATGATTTATCACAAAGCATTATATTCACAATAACCAGAAAACAGATTTAAGATTGAGAGTGAAGACCATGCTATGAGGACACTTGCAATCAACCTCTAATTTAAAACATAACACACATCCACCAGTCCCAGGATTAACAAATGCAAACCTTGTTTGCTCGAATATATATGCCCTGGCAAGAGATACGTGAATCGTTCACAATCATCACTCAGTGCTTTCATTTCTGAAGCAAACCAGACAGATCCTGAAAAATAATAGTGCTTGATTAGTACAAAAGCAGGCATTTTCCTCTGTACAGGGAAAAGGCACGCTGCAAAACTTGCTTAATCTGAAATAGCACATATTATGCTGACCAACAAAAATCAAATAACTTGAATGTCGTGGCAAGTGAACTAAAACTTAGGTCCTCTCCCTAAAACCATCTGATTCCATCTGCACGTACTTGTCATCAGATATGTTAATGACTCAGTTATAGGACAGTAAAAGGCTAAGATGCATCAGCACTCCATTATGTTCTTTAAATTCAATCAGGAAGGGATAATGATATTTTGCCCCCTTGGAAATTTACGAGGCATGAACTCGCTGATAAAAATAAATTCACCCTTCCTTATACAAAAAGCATATCTTTGCATTAACATTCCATGCAAAAACTGTATTACTCAAATTCAATGTAGCTTTGCTTTCTCAATTATTAAGTGTTCCTTAGCAATCAGTACTAAAGAATATTAAGAAAGAACATCCTCCAAATGTTTTTTAATCAAAGCACATTTGAAGCAAATATACCAAATGAACTTAACATACCATCTAGACCCCAGCCGATATAAAGTGGGGTAATACCAATAGCATCCCGAGCAGCAATGAAACTTTTGTCACGAGTGTCAAGAAGTACAAAGGAGAACATGCCATCCAACATGTCCACAAAATTTTCTCCATGTTCTTCGTACTGAAAAATAAATAAATAATTAAATGGAAAAATTATGTTAAAAAGCTAGGAAAAAGAAGTTAAGAAAAAATGAAATGGATAAAGCTACTAGACTCCAATATAAATGTTAAGGCCTGAAAACAGTAAAGGTCAAATAAGAAAGACATGCAACAAGATTCAAACGGAGAAAGGGAATAAATACGTTCAACTCAAGAACCAAACAGTGTGATTGACTTTTCCATTGTGCATAAGATAATGTAGCTTACTGTGACTTATGTTTAGGTCATTTTTATAGCGCTAAGTTTCATTTACATAAACATATTAAAAAAATACAAGCAAAAAATAATCTCTTTATAAAATCTAGAGCACTTACAAGGTGAGCAATGACTTCACAGTCACTACCAGTTCGGAAAGTATGAGACTTCAATTGCGCCCTTAATTCCTTATGGTTATATATCTCTCCATTGACCTGAACCAAACAAAAAGAAAAAAAAAATCAAGAATTCCATTTTCAAATAGACTTCATTCGGAACCTTTGTACATGTTTTTGAAGTTATCTGAGTTTTCTCTTCTGTTTTCAGCAGCAAAATGCTGCTTTTGTATTGACAACTCTTCTGTAAGGTTCCACTGATCAATGAAAATCCTTCGTTCATCAAGAAAAAGAAATTACCGACTCAAGTAAATAAAAATTAAAGTATAAAAAACCGTGACGGACCCAATTATTACATGCATGAATAGAAATGAAATGGGCATGAAAAGAATAAAAAGATATAGAGAAGTTACATACGGTGACAACAACAGTCTTGTCTTGATTGTAAAGAGGTTGATCTCCAGAAGCAGGGTCAACAATAGCCAAACGTTGATGAGCTAAGTAACAATCTTCATGACAATGTAATCCACTCCAATCTGGTCCTCTATGCCTCAATCTACAAGAAGTAGAACAGAAACAAAAAGGGTTTCATTTTACGAAGACAATAGTATTGAAAATGGAGAAAATGGGGAGGACATGATTCGATTACCGGCGAGATAATTCGACGATACGGGCGCGTTTGGCTTGCGAATTGTCGGAGCAACCAAAAACAGCGAGGATGCCGCACATGGTGGAGGATAGGCAGCTGCTCTTGTGCCTGGTTTTTTTGGTTCGTCTGTCCGACCTGTGTGGACTGTGGAAGCGAAAGAATAGACGAGGAGGCTGCTGCTGGACATGGGAGTGTGGTTGCTGTACTGTTTAATAGTAGGATGGAGACTTTTTTAAAAATAGTTTTTATTTGAAAATATATTAAAATAATATTTTTTTTATTTTTTAAAAATTATTTTTTTGATATTAATATATTAAAATAATTTAAAATTATCAAAAAAACATTAATTTTAAATAAAAAAATTAATTTTTTTTAAAAACACTATTAAAAATGAAATACGAAACAGCATGGGGTCTTTTTTTTTTTTTTAAAGGTCAGGACTTCACATCCTTCTACATAAATCGCGGAATAGTGAACCCAATTAGGTCATATTATAATAATGTGTAAATCCCTGCCAGAGGATCAGTAAAATTATCCGACTCCCTGTCTAGTAAATCTTTAGTTAAACTAAAATTAGTCAACTAATCAGCCACACAATTGGTTTCCCTGTAGACATATAGAGTTTTAACCTTTCATTCCCTGCCCAATAACTCTCTAATCTGCATAAGCAAATTATAATTCCTATCAACCCTCACACTATCCTTCTAGAATCACTTTTCGAAATCCCTTATGCGAGCTGCAATCCTTCATAAATAGTTTATAATTTCGCTGTCATGGAAGAACAAAAACCAATATTCCTCGCAAAACCCCCAGTCACGATCGCATATGGTCTCTTATAAATCTCCTGCACGTATCATCCCTGAATTCCCTTTGCTGCAGCTTAAGCTTCGTCCAATCTTCCTAATTCCATCCTATATTCTCCACCTCCTGACACCATTCCTCCGTGACAGCATGCGGTCTTTGATTCTCTCTGACTGCCTCTTATTTCAAAAGATTCCACTTAACTTGGTTTTTTATTATTATTATTACAACGAGCCATGACAGAAAAAACAAAAACTATCTTCAAGATCCAAAAATGTTTCTACGTGATTTCCCAAGTGAATTCTTTTTTAGTTTTGACGCTTTATTAACGCTTCTCTGTATAAAACAATTAACAGTTAATTTAATATAATTTTGTAAGAATATAGTTTGAATAAAAAATAATTAGGATAATATTTCTAAATATTAAAAAAATCAATTTAAGTTAATTTGCTAAGTATATAATTTGGATCACAAAATAATGACAATTTAATAGAAAATAAATCATAACATGTTATAAAGTTCAATTCTCAATTAATCTAATATTAAACGATATAATTAGACAAAAAATAAAAAAGACTCGAGTCAACCTACATTAATTTATCAAACCTTGACTTAGGCTAGAATAACCTCATCAAAAGAAAATTAAAAATAAATTACAAAGTTTAATTCTCAATTAATCAAATATTAAACGATATAATTAGAAAAAACATAAATAAAAAAACTTGAGTCAATCTACGTTAATTTGTCAAACCTTGACTTGGTCTAGAATAACCTCGTTAAAAATAAATTAAAATAAATTATAAAGTTTATTTTCCAATTAATTCAATGTTGTGACCTAGTCCGTAAGATCAAAATAACTTCATAATAAGAAAATCAAATAAATTATGAAGCCTAATTTCAATAAAAACAATGTTGAAGGATTAATTTAAAAACAAAACTCTAAAAAATATATTTGTCAACTACATTAGCCGACCAAATTTGTAACTTAAATCATGAGATTAAGATAACCATATAGAAAGCAAATTATCAAGATTAACCCCTAGTAAACTCAATATTGAAGGATGTAATAAAAATAAAGGTCACGTCAACTTGAGTTAACCTCTCAAATCCTTGATCCAACTCATAAAACTTGAATAATCTTATGGAAAACAAATTATGAAACTAAATTCTTAATTAACTCAATGTTTAAGGATAAATTTAGAAAACTAATAACTTAAGTTGACCTGTGTTTACCCACTAAACTTGTTATTTAGGTCATGAGATCATGTATTCTCATATAAACAAAATAAAATAAATGATAACAAAATTCAACACAAAAAATAAATATGCAAGTTTTTCAAA